>CM055910.1:21887359-22201950 GCA_029582155.1 Panopea generosa
CCATTCTGTTGCATAGTGCTGCTTCATGTTACCCATGTTCATCCGTCCAGTCTGTTGCATAGTGCTGCTTCATGTTACCCATGTTCATCCGTCCATTCTGTCACATAGTGCTGCTTCATGTTACCCATGTTCATCCATCCAGTCTGTTACATAGTGCTGCTTCATGTTACCAATGTTCTTCATGTTACCCATGTTCATCTGTCCATTCTGTTGCTTAGTGCTGCTTCATGTTACCCATGTTCATCTGTCCAATCTGTTGCATAGTGCTGCTTCATGTTACCCATGTTCGTCATGTTACCCATGTTCATCTGTCCATTCTGTTGCATAGTGCTTCATGTTAACTGTGTTCATCCATCCATTCTGTTGCATAGTGCTGCTTCATGTAACCCATGTTCGTCATGTTACCCATGTTCATCCGTCCATTCTGTTGCAAAGTGCTTCATGTTACCCATGTTTATCCATCCATTCTGTTACATAGTGCTTTATGTTACCCATGTTCATCCATCCATTCTATTGCATAGTGCTGCTTCATGTTACCCATGTTCATCCGTCAATTCTGTTGCACAGTGCTTCATGTTACCCATGTTCATCCGTCCATTCTGTTGCATAGTGCTTCATGTTACCCATGTTCATCAATCCATTCTGTTGCATAGTGTTTCATGTTACCCATGTTTATCTGTCCATTCTGTTGCAAAGTGCTTCATGTTACCCATGTTCATCCGTCCATTCTGTTACATAGTGCTGCTTCATGTTACCCATGATCATCCGTCCATTCTGTTACATAGTGCTGCTTCATGTTACCCATGTTCATCTGTCCTTTCTGTTACATAGTGCTGCTTCATGTTAACCGTGTTCATTCATCAGTTCTGTTGCATAGTGCTGCTTCATGTTACCCATGTTCGTCATGTTACCAATGTTCATCCGTCCATTCTGTTGCGTAGTGCTTCATGTTACCCATGTTCATCGATCCATTCTGTTGCATAGTGCTTCATGTTACCCATGTTTATCGATCCATTCTGTTGCATAGTGCTTCATGTTACCCATGTTCATCCATCCATTCTGTTGCATAGTGGTGCTTCATGTTACCCATGTTCATATGTCCATTTTGTTACATAGTGCTTCATGTTACCTATGTTCATCCGTCCATTCTGTTATGTAGTGCTTCATGTTACCTATGTTCATCCATCCATTCTGTTGCATAGTGCTTCATGTTACCCATGTTCATCATGTTACCCATGTTCATCTCTCCATTCTGTTATATAGTGCTGCTTCATGTTATCCTTGTTCATCTGCCCATTCTGTTACATAGTGCTCCATGTTACCTATGTTCATCCATCCATTCTGTTGCATAGTGCTTCATATTACCCATGTTCGTCATGTAACCCATGTTCATCTGTCCATTCTGTTGCATAGTGCTGCTTCATGTTACCTATGTTCATCCATCCATTCTGTTACAAAGTGCTTCATGTTACCTATGTTCATCCGTCTATTCTGTTATGTAGTGCTTCATGTTACCCATGTTCATCCATCCATTCTGTTGCATAGTGCTTCATGTTATCCATGTTCATCATATTACCCATGTTCATCTGTCCATTCTGTTACATAGTGTTACCCATGTTCATCTGTCCATTCTGTTACATAGTGATTCTTCATGTTACCCATGTTCATCTGTCCATTCTGTTACATAGTGCTTCATGTTACCTATGTTCATCCATCCATTTTGTTGCATAGTGCTTCATGTTACCCATGTTCGTCATGTTACCAATGTTCATCTGTCCATTCTGTTACAAAGTGCTGCTTCATGTTACCCATGTTCATCCGTCCATTCTTTTACATAGTGCTTCATATTACCCATGTTCATCCATCCATTCTGTTGCATAGTGTTTCATGTTACCCATGTTCATCCATCCATTCTGTTGCATAGCGCTTCATGTTAACCATGTTCATCTGTCCATTCTGTTGCATAGTGCTTCATGTTACCCATGTTCATCTGTCCATTCTATTGCATAGTGGTTCATGTTACCTGTGTTTGTCATGTTACCCATGTTCATCCATCCATTCTGTTGCATAGTGCTTCATGTTACCTATGTTTGTCATGTTACCCATGTTCATCATTTTACCCCTGTTCGTCTATCTTACCATAATGTTGCATAGTGCTTCATGTTACCCACTTTCGTCCGTCCGTTTGTCCATCCGTTGTGTTGCGTAGTGCTTCCAATATGCATTATGAATACACTAAGGGTTTTGTTACACTAAGGTTGCTACAATGTGTTTATTAGATTGACATTCACTTCTGGAGACTTTATGGCTTGAATGTGTCAAATTTTGATTTGATGCCATGTTTCCGACTGACCATCTCTGTATTTATTTCAGATGTACACAAGGGCAAGACAGATACAATTTTGAATGACCTTAGCCATGACCTCATTGACAAGGATTGGGAATTCTTTTTTAGGATTTTATTTGGTAAAACTTGTTTTCGTATTGAAGGATATAATGTATACTAGTATTGCAGGGTATAATGTATACTAGAATTACAGGAATTAATATATACTAGTATTATATTACAGGATATAATGTATACTAGTATTACAGTATATAATGTATACTAGTATTGAAGGATATAATGTATACTAGTATTATATTACAGGATACAGACCCTAAACCGCTCAAGTTCCCCATAATTGCACTCCGTTTGCGCTCAGTTTGCACTCCGTTTGCGCTCCGTTTGCGTGCACTCGATTAAACGTGGTTAATTTAATGCACTCACAAATGCAAGTATTTGCTCACGAGCGCTGTATAGCTGAGTGCTCTATTTAATAATGCTCTTAACGTTCACTTCGTTCAGCGTTCACTCAACGTTCAGTTCGCTCAGTTCGGTTTCCGTCCCATAACCAATCGCAACATCTCAACTCTTTAAAATGATTCTATATTGACTTTTTAATTTAATCTGTTCCAATGGAGCAATAAAATATATCCATGGGATTTAGTTAAGATAAATTAATTCATAATCCAATTGTTTGTCTACATATTATGTCACCCGCTGGGCGAAAGGTTGAACTAGTATCGATAGTAGGCATGTTTAACGGAAGTGTCTATGTTTTGATATGTGATCAGTGGTCTGGGTGATCAAAGAATATCCACGTTATACCAGCTTCTGTTATCAGACTGACATGTGTTTGCGTCAGTATCTTCTTTGATATACCGTAAGCTGTTTGTTACAGGAAAGCAATAAAGTTTGTCCACAAAATTTACATATACATCATCAACATAAACTAAATATATTGTTATTAAGAATTAAATTTAATAAATAATTCCATACTGTTGACACCTCGTTGGCCATATAATAATCCATGTCAGCTACCACCATTGAGACGAGCTCTCTGATTGGCTGAAAAAAGTATAGGGATGTTCAGGGCATATATTTTTATAGTAAGCTTAATTCTGGTTGGATGAAAATGTGAAACTGGCAAATGGTCACAATAAAATATAAGTTTATTATGTTTGTGTCAATAAAAAATTAGAATTATGTTTCTGTGACTGTCTAAATTCATTTTATCAAGGAAACTGCATGGAAAGTAAAATTGGTGAAATTTACTTTTTTTCATGCTGAGAGTGGGGGTACCCAACTTCAGGGGGCAAAAAGTGGTAAAAAGTGGTACTTTTGACCCCATTTTGGGGACATTTTTATTTGAGTCTAGGACAGTACTTTAATATGATATAGGACTTTTTGATCCACCAATGTTAGAAAATGTGAAAATTTGGTCAAACGTTATAATGTAAGTCTATGGAAAACGCAATGGTGGTAGCTGACCATAAAGCTGCTCAGTGCAAGCAGTGACTTAACAACATGTGGATATATCACTGGTTTTGTTAATGTTCAACTAAAATAAACTTTATAATCAATAATATGCACTGCATGGGTGATAAAAAAATTATTATAATCCGTGCGATGCAATTCGACATTATAATAAATGATTTTTGAAAAATAATAATCTTGTAGTGTTTTTCTCGATTTGGGTCCAAATGTGGCTTCACTAAACTTAAAAAAGATATTCTGATATTTTAAGTGTTTATAATTATTTTCGTTATCATTATGTATATAAATATACTTGCTATGAACTTTTTTCACCGGGTTTCTCAAATTATTCTTTTACTGATAGTATGCTTTATGTTAATATATTATTTAAAATGACAAACTATATTAAACTTGTTTGAAACTACACCCACTGTGCTATACCACTAATTATATGACACGCAGCAACACACCCGTGGTGTTAATTACGTTATGTCACATGCCAGTGAGAGCCGTGTCAATTAAGTTATATGCTAAAGCGGTGACTTATCGGTCTATTGACCATGGAAGATATGTATGATTTCAATTTGAATGTAAATCGTGCCAGATGGATGAATCTTAATTGAGCCAACATTATGTGATTGAAAAGAAAAGATAAAAAAGAAAAACTGCTAGCCAATTAACAACAAATAAAAAAATCATTTAAGATATTGGTTATTCGAAGTTTCAGAACGCTTAAGTATGTAAATATCATGATGTTAATATCATTAAATTAACGAACCGAAAACCCAACGCCAGTTCTAAATAAATGGTAGAAAGTGTGACATACACGTATTAAGGGATGTATATTCAGGGCTGTCATTTTACCACAGCTGCCATAGCGATTTCGTATAAAAAACAGATCAGAATTGTTAATTTACAAAATAAAACAATCCTACAATTTTAAAACTAAAAAAAATTAAAGACATGTCTCTAAATAATTCCTTGTAAAAATGTATTATTTTATTTGTATTATTTTTTACTTTCATTATTTGTTTTAGTGTTTTAAATATTATTTTCATTGGAGCTATTATTATAGTATACATATTGACTTATTGATTTGTCACAGCTTTTATATTGGATACGTGCGTACGTGCATCTGGTCAGTCGTTCACAATTAATAAAACAAATTAATTACTATTATGAAGGCAAAGTTGCATGCCAATCATCAAAACAGATACCCATGGTGAGAACCACATGTGTGTCAATAAATAGTTAATTGGTGATTTATCGGTCCATTGATCACGAAGAACCCTGCCAGTGTGTAATTTTCATTTTGATTATATTTTGTGCCAGATGAATTAATCTTTATTTAACCCGCGGCATGTGATTGGATAAGAAATATATAGTCAAAATACTAAAATATGCAGATTTTTTATAATATTATTATTATTCTCATTATTATTAATATCTATTATATATTTTATTATTATTTATTAATATTATTATTAATATTATTGTTATTATTGCTATATTACTTTATTATTATTATTATTATTATTGTTGTCATTTATTACTTGTTGCGCCTTTCACAGCGTTTATAATGGCTTAATTGTTACGTACTTACGTGCACGTGATCAGGCGTATCGATTTTGTAGGAAAGTGGGAAAACAATATATTTACTATTTTGTAGGCAGTGAATACATGTTCTTTTTTGTTTATTTAAACCTTCCTCATGGTCAAAAGCTGTTATGTAGTCAATATAAAATCACAACCTCAAAAGGTCACCTAGAAAATTACGTTTACTAGTTTTTATTTCCTGTGTCTAATGTGTTATTTCAGTCTGTCGTGTTAATTTGGCATACATACATTTATTTTACATTAATTTAATTCAGCTTGATTGTGAAGTAAGCTCGGAGCTTATGCATTCTCCAGTGCATTTCCTTATTAGATCTGGTACTGAATTGTGTTTCGAGAGGTCGGGTAGAGCCTGGGTCAAACTCGCGACCTCTGCCATCTGAAGCCAGCACCCTATCCGCTATACTACTGACCCACTTTATATTTTAGAATACAATTAATTTATTACTTTTATTTAATGAGATGTGCACGAGTATAATGTTTCCACTTTAATTGCAGTATAACAGTTTTACGTAGATTTGTTCACAACTAAGCACAAACTCAGTGTAACTATGTTTGGGGAAAATATAAAACTAAAGTCCAAATTAAATTGAAAATTGGTAATTTTTATTTTTCCGAAATACCCAAACAAATAGAATCATAATCATATAATTTTCCGCATATCTTTGTTTCGTTTGATTCACGCATGCTTTGATATTTTTGTATTTGGAGCAGTATACGCTTAAATCAAAATAAAGTACATGTATTGTATGTTCTATAACTAATTTATGTCGAAATAACACGGCAAATAGTGAATTCATATTACATCTTTTCCAATTGTTATTTACACAATATATATAATTATTTATATATTTGTTGCGCAAACCAAATCATGCTTAAACATGCAACTAAATTGGCCTTGAAACCGTAGATAACCATTGATGTATCGTCTATTGTATTATAGGTATTTTAAACATTATTGTATTGATCAGCTAAATATTGATATTTATGTTATAATTGATAAATTGTTGACCAAAATAAGTTTTATCATGCGTTTTACAATAAAACATTTATATAAACTACATGGTTTATATTTATGTGAAAGAAAATTTCTTTGTTATCTCGACTTTAAGTATCGACTTCACGATCAAATAATGAAAAAGAGTGTTTCCGAATGAATGAGTGAACTCAGTAGCACACGAATAGTTCTGTTATCAGTTATCTTACTGTGTCTAGCCTATACTGCATATACTGCGCATCTGAGTGCACTCAGCATATCTGAGTGCATTCAGCGTGTCTGAGTGCACTCGATCTATTTCATGCGTTCAGGAGTGCGTTTATTATTCAAAATCCAGCGATTGCTTACGGTCCAGGTCCGCTCCGTCAGCGCTCAATCTGCGCTCCGTTCGCACGCCGTCTGCGCTACACTCGCGCTCTGCTTACACTCTGAGTGCACTCCGTTTGCGTGCATTTGGGGTACTTGAGCGGTTTAGGGTCTGTATAATGTATACTTGTATTGCAGGATATAATGTATACTAGTATTACAGGATATAATGTACTAGTATTGAAGGATATAATGTTAACTTGCATTGCAGGATACAATGTAAAACTAGTATTGCAGGATACAATGTATACCAGTATTACAGGATATAATGTAAACTAGTATTGCAGGATACAATGTATACTAGTATTGCAGGATACAATGTTAACTAGTATTGCAGGATACAATGTAAACTAGTATTGCAGGATATAATGTATACTAGTATTGCAGGGTACAATGTAAACTAGTATTGCAGGATATAATGTTAACTAGTATTGCAGGATACAATGTATACCAGTATTACAGGATACAATGTAAACTTGTATTGCAGGATACAATGTTAACTAGTATTGTGGGATACAATGTATACTAGTATTTCAGAATATAATGTTAACTAGTATTGCAGGATACAATGTAAACTAGCCTTGCAGGATATAATGTATACTAATATTGCAGGGTACAATGTATACTAATATTGCAGGATACAATGTAAACTAGTATTGCAGGAAATAATGTTAACTAGTATTGCAGGATACAATGTTAACTAGTATTGCAGGATACAATGTATACTTATATTGTAGGATACAATGTTAACTAGTATTGCAGGATACAATGTAAACTAGTATTGTAGGATACAATGTATACTAATATTGCAGGATACAATGTTAACTAGTATTGCAGTATACAATGTATACTAATATTGCAGGATATAATGTTAACATACATTGAAGGATACAATGTATACTAATATTGCAGGGTATAATGTTAACTAGTATTGTAGGATACAATGTAACCTAGTATTGTATGATATAATGTTAACTTGTATTGCAGGATACAATGTAAAACTGGTATTGCAGGATACAATGTATACTAGTATTGCAGGATACAATGTTAATTATAATTGCAGGATATAATGTATACTAGTATTGCAGGATAAAATGTTAACTAGTATTGCAGGATACAATGTAAACTAGTATTGTATGATACAATGTTAAGTAGTTTTGCAGGATAAAATGTATACTAGAATTGCAGGATATAATATATACTGGTATTGCAGTATATTATGAATACTAGTATTGCAGAATGTAATGTATACTAGTATTGCAGGATACAATGTATAATAGTATTGCAGGATGTAATGTATACTACTATTACAGGATATAATGTATACTAGTATTGCAGGATGTAATGTATACTTGTATTGCAGGATGTAATGTATACTAGTATTGCAGGATACAATGTATACTAGTATTGCAGGATACAATGTGAACTAATATTGTAGGATACAATGTTAACTAGTATTGCAGGATATTATGTATACTAATATTGCGGAATGTAATGTATATTAGTATTGCAGGATACAATGTTAACTAGTATTTCAGGATACAATGTTAGCTAGTATTGCAGAATACAATGTAAACTAGTATTGTAGGATACAGTGTTAACTAATATTGCAGGATAAAATGTATACTAGTATTGCAGGATATAATGTATACTAGTATTGCAGGATACAATGTTAATTAGTACTGCAGGATATAATGCATACTAGTATTTCAGGATACAATGTTAGCTAGTATTGCAGAATACAATGTAAACTAGTATTGTAGGATACAGTGTTAACTAATATTGCAGGATAAAATGTATACTAGTATTGCAGGATATAATGTATACTAGTATTGCAGGATACAATGTTAGCTAGTATTGCAGGATACAATGTAAACTAGTATTGTAGGATACAGTGTTAACTAATATTGCAGGATAAAATGTATACTAGTATTGCAGGATATAATGTATACTAGTATTGCAGGATATTATGTATACTAGTATTGCAGAATGTAATGTATACTAGTATTGCAGGATACAATGTATAATAGTATTGCAGGATACAATGTATGCTAGTATTGCAGGATGTAATGTATACTAGTATTGCAGGATATTATGTATACTAGTATTGCAGGATATAATGTATACTAGTATTGCAGGATGTAATGTATACTAGAATTGCAGGATACAGTGTATACTAGTATTGCAGGATATAATGTATACTAGTGTTAAGGATATAATGTATACTAGTATTGCAGGATATAATGTATATAAGTTTTGCAGGATACAATGTATGCTAGTATTGCAGGATGCAATGTATACTAGTATTGCAGGATATAATGTATACTAGTATTGCAGGATACAGTGTATACTAGTATTGCAGGATGTAATGTATACTAGTATATCAGGATATAATGTAAGCTAGTATTGCAGGATACAATGTATGCTAGTATTGCAGGATACAATGTATACTAGTATTGCAGGATATTATGTATACTAGTATGGCAGGATACAGTGTATACTAGTATTGCAGGATATTATGTAAACTAGTATTGCAGGATACAATGTATACTAGTATTGCAGGATATAATGTAAGCTAGTATTGCAGGATATTATGTATACTAGCATTGTAGGATACAGTGTATACTAGTATTGTAGGATACAATGTAAACTAGTATTGCAGGATATAATGTAAGCTAGTATTGCAGGATACAATGTAAACTAGTATTGCAGGATACAATGTAAACTAGTATTGCAGGATACAATGTATGCTAGTATTAAAGGATATAATGTATGCTAGTATTGCAGGATACAATGTATACTAGTATTACAGGATATAATGTAAGCTAGTATTGCAGGATATAATGTATACTAGTATTGTAGGATACAGTGTATACTAGTATTGCATAAAAAATGTATACTAGTATTGCAGGATACAATGTATACTAGTATTGCAGGATATAATGTAAACTAGTATTGCAGGATACAATGTAAACTAGTATTGTAGGATACAATGTAAACTAGTATTGCAGGATACAATGCCTGCTAGTATTAAAGGATATAATGTATACTAGTATTGCAGGATACAATGTATACTAGTATTGTAGGATACAGTGTATACTAGTATTGCAGGATACAATATATACTAGTATTGCAGGATATAATGTAAGCTAGTATTGCAGGATACAATGTAAACTAGTATTGAAGGATACAATGTAAACTAGTATTGCAGGATACAATGTATGCTAGTATTGCAGGATACAATGTATACTAGTATTGCAGGATATATTGTAAGCTAGTATTGCAGGATACAATGTATAATAGTATTGCAGGATACAATGTATGCTAGTATTGCAGGATGTAATGTATACTAGTATTCCAGGATATTATCTATACTAGTATTGCAGGATATAATGTATACTAGTATTGCAGGATATAATGTATACTAGTATTGCAGGATGTAATGTATACTAGAATTGCAGGATACAGTGTATACTAGTATTGCAGGATATAATGTATACTAGTGTTAAGGATATAATGTATACTAGTATTGCAGGATATAATGTATATAAGTTTTGCAGGATACAATGTATGCTAGTATTGCAGGATGCAATGTATACTAGTATTGCAGGATATAATGTATTCTAGTATTGCAGGATACAGTGTATACTAGTATTGCAGGATGTAATGTATACTAGTATATCAGGATATAATGTAAGCTAGTATTGCAGGATACAATGTATGCTAGTATTGCAGGATACAATGTATACTAGTATTGCAGGATATTATGTATACTAGTATGGCAGGATACAGTGTATACTAGTATTGCAGGATATTATGTAAACTAGTATTGCAGGATACAATGTATACTAGTATTGCAGGATATAATGTAAGCTAGTATTGCAGGATATTATGTATACTAGCATTGTAGGATACAGTGTATACTAGTATTGTAGGATACAATGTAAACTAGTATTGCAGGATATAATGTAAGCTAGTATTGCAGGATACAATGTAAACTAGTATTGCAGGATACAATGTAAACTAGTATTGCAGGATACAATGTATGCTAGTATTAAAGGATATAATGTATGCTAGTATTGCAGGATACAATGTATACTAGTATTACAGGATATAATGTAAGCTAGTATTGCAGGATATAATGTATACTAGTATTGTAGGATACAGTGTATACTAGTATTGCATAAAAAATGTATACTAGTATTGCAGGATACAATGTATACTAGTATTGCAGGATATAATGTAAACTAGTATTGCAGGATACAATGTAAACTAGTATTGTAGGATACAATGTAAACTAGTATTGCAGGATACAATGCCTGCTAGTATTAAAGGATATAATGTATACTAGTATTGCAGGATACAATGTATACTAGTATTGTAGGATACAGTGTATACTAGTATTGCAGGATACAATATATACTAGTATTGCAGGATATAATGTAAGCTAGTATTGCAGGATACAATGTAAACTAGTATTGAAGGATACAATGTAAACTAGTATTGCAGGATACAATGTATGCTAGTATTGCAGGATACAATGTATGCTAGTATTGCAGGATATATTGTAAGCTAGTATTGCAGGATACAATGTATAATAGTATTGCAGGATACAATGTATGCTAGTATTGCAGGATGTAATGTATACTAGTATTCCAGGATATTATGTATACTAGTATTGCAGGATATAATGTATACTAGTATTGCAGGATGTAATGTATACTAGAATTGCAGGATACAGTGTATACTAGTATTGCAGGATATAATGTATACTAGTGTTAAGGATATAATGTATATAAGTTTTGCAGGATACAATGTATGCTAGTATTGCAGGATGCAATGTATACTAGTATTGCAGGATATAATGTAAACTAGTATTGCAGGATACAATGTATACTAGTATTGCAGGATGTAATGTATACTAGTATATCAGGATATAATGTAAGCTAGTATTGCAGGATACGATGTATACTAGTATTGCAGGATATTATGTATACTAGTATGGCAGGATACAGTGTATACTAGTATTGCAGGATATAATGTATACTAGTATTGCAGGATACAATGTATACTAGTATTGCAGGATATAATGTAAGCTAGTATTGCAGGATATTATGTATACTAGCATTTTAGGATACAGTGTGTACTAGTATTGTAGGATACAATGTAAACTAGTATTGCAGGATATAATGTTAGCTAGTATTGCAGGATACAATGTAAACTAGTATTGCAGGATACATTGTAAACTAGTATTGCAGGATACAATGCATGCTAGTATTAAAGGATATAATGTATACTAGTATTGCAGGATACAATGTATACTAGTATTGTAGGATACAGTGTATACTAGTATTGCAGGATACAATATATACTAGTATTGCAGGATATAATGTAAGCTAGTATTGCAGGATACAATGTAAACTAGTATTGAAGGATACGATGTAAACTAGTATTGCAGGATACAATGTATGCTAGTATTGAAGGATACAATGTATACAAGTATTGCAGGATATAATGTAAGCTAGTATTGCAGGATACAATGTAAACTAGTATTGAAGGATACAATGTATACTAGTATTGCAGGATTCAATGTATGCTAGTATTAAAGGATATAATGTATTCTAGTATTGCAGGATACAATGTATACTAGTATTGTAGGATACAGTGTATACTAGTATTGCAGGATACAATATATACTAGTATTGCAGGATATAATGTAAGCTAGTATTGCAGGATACAATGTAAACTAGTATTGAAGGATACAATGTATGCTAGTATTAAAGGATATAATGTATACTAGTATTACAGGAAATAATGTATACTAGTATTGTAGGATACAGTGTATACTAGTATTGCAGGATACAATATATACTAATATTGCAGGATATAATGTAAGCTAGTATTGCAGGATACAATGTAAACTAGTATTTAAGGATACAATGTAAACAAGTATTGCAGGATACAATGTATGCTAGTATTAAAGGATATAATGTATACTAGTATTACAGGATATAATGTATACTAGTATTGTAGGATACAGTGTATACTAGTATTGCAGGATACAATGTGTACTGCCGGATACAATGTTTACTAGTATTGAAGGATATAATGTTTATTAGTAATGCAGGATATAATGTATACTAGTATTGCAGGATATAATGTATACTAGTATTGCAGGATATAATGTATAGTAGTATTGCAGGATACAATGTTTACTAGTATTGCAGGATACAATGTATACTAGTATTGCAGGATACAATGTATACTAGTATTGCATGATACAATGTATACTAGTATTACAGGATACAATGTATACTAGCAATGAACGATACAATGTATACTAGTATTGCATGATACAATGTATACTAGTATTACAGGATACAATGTATACTAATATAACAGGATATAATGGATACACATATTGCAGGATATAATGTATACTAGTATTGCAGGATATAATGCATACTAGTATTGCAGGATATAATGTTTACTAGTATTGCAGGATATAATGTTTACTAGTTTTACAGGATACAATCATGTATACTAGTATTTTATTATAAGTTTCTTGCTTGATAATGAGTGTGAAGAGAAAGCTCTTGAACTGGTCTCCCTGGTTTATTTTATGTCAACAGGTCATTTCTGTCACTTTTTCTATACAAGTATTTTTTAAGTCATGCTATTGAGTATTAATCTATGATATTGAGTTTTTATATTCTGAGTTATTGAGTATTTATCTGTGATATTGAGTATTTATCTATGATATTGAGTGTTACTCTGTGATATTGGGTATTAATCTGTTTTATTGATTATTTATCTGTGTTATTGGATATTGAGTATTTATCTGTGATATTAGGTATTAATCTGTGATATTGAGTATTAATCTGTGATATCAAGTATTTATCTGTGATATTGAGTATTAATCTGTGATATTGGGTATTTATCTGTGTTATTGAGTATAGATCTGTAATATTGAGTATTAATCTGTGATATTGAGCATTAATCTGTGTAATTGGTATTTGTCTGTGTTATTGAGTATTTATCTGTGATTTTGAGTATTAATCTGTTTAATTGGGTATTAATCTGCATAATTGAGTATCAGTCTGTGATATTGAGTATTAACCTGTGTTATTGAGTATTTATCAGTGATATTGAGTATTTATCTGTGTTATTGAGTATTTATCAGTGATATTAAGTATTTATCTGTGTTATTGCGTATTAATCTGTGATATTGAGTATTAATCGGTGTAATTGAGTATTGATCAGTGTTATTGTGTATTTATCTGTGATATTGAGTATAAATATTGTTATTGAGTATTAATATGTGTTATTGAGTATGAATCTGTGTTATTGAGTAATAACCTGTGATATTTTGTAATAACCTGTGTTATTGAGTATTAACCTGTGTTATTGAGTATTTATCTGTGATATTGAGTCTTTACCTGTGTTATTTTTTAGTATTAATCTGTGTTATTGGTTATTGAGTATTAATCTGTGACATTATGTATTTATTTGTGATATGAGCAATTACCTTGGATACTGAGTATTTATCTGTGATATCAAATATTTATCTGTGATATTGATTATTAGTCTGTGATATTGGATATTAATCTGTGATATTGAGTATTAATATGTGTTATTGAGTATTTATCTATTGAGTAGTTATCTGTGATATTGAGTATTAATCTGTGTTATTGAGTATTTTATATGTGTTACTGAGTATTAAATCTTTGTTATTGAGTACTAAACTGTGTTACTGAGTATTTATCTGTTATATTGAGTATTTACCTGTGTTATTTGAGTATTAATCTGTGATATTGAGTATTAATATGTGTTATTGAGTATTAATCTGTGATATTGAGTATTATCAGTGATATTGAGTATTTTTCTGTGTTATTGAGTATTAATCTGTGATATTGAGTATTACTCTGTGTTATTGAGTATTATCAGTGATATTGAGTATTATTCTGTGTTATTGAGTATTAATCTGTGATATTGAATATTTATCTTTGTTATTGAGTATTAGTCTGTGTTATTGAGTATTAACCTGTGTTATTGAGTATTTATCTGTGATATTGAGTATTTATCTGTGTTATTTGAGTATTTATCTGTGATATTGAGTATTTATCTGTGTTACTGTGTATTAATCTGTGTTATTGAGTAATAATCTTGGATATTGAGTATTAATCTGTGATATTGAGTAATAATCTGTGTTATTGAGTATTTATCTGTGATAATGAGTATTAATCTGTGGTATTGAGTATTTAACTGTGTTATTGAGTATTTATCTGTGATATTGAATATTAATCTGTGTTGTTGAGTATTTACCAGTGTTATTTGAGTACTTATCTGTGCTTTTGAATAGTTATCTGTGATATTGAGTATTGATTTGTGTAAATGAATATTAATCTGTGATATTGAGTATTAATCTGTGATATTGTGTATTTATCTGTTTTATTGAGTATTAATCTTTGATATTCGATATTAATCTGTGATATTGTGTATTTATCTGTATTGATATGTGTGATGTTGAGTATTTATAATTATTGATATGACTGTGATATTGATTTTTAATCTGTGTATTCTTTGATATTGACTGTTATACTGTGATATTGCCTTTATATGTGATACATAAATCATATATTGAATTTAACAGTATATAAGATTAATAAGCTTTGATCTGAAAATATGGATTATGTTGGGGTTCTGTTTGAGGCAGGTTTGAATTATTGATCTGTAAATGTGGATTTTGTTGGGGTTCTGTTTGAGGCATGTTTGAATGATATATTTTTTTCTTTTTAAATAGCTGTGCCTCCAAGTGCCTACATCAATGAAGCAAAAATCAACTACCCTAATAATGTTCGAGAACAGATCTATCAGTTGTTACTTACCTGGATGAGACTTGTGTCAGGGCAGGCCACGCTCACACACATTGTGCAAGTACTGGAGGAGCAAAAGAGACAAGATCTCGTGCACAAATACAAACAGTGTATAGTATTTCAAAGACTCAATTCTAGTAGTTCAAGCCAGCACACAGATGTTTAAATCTTCAAAATTAACATATACATAATATATAAGAGTGAAATGTACATACAGACTTACATGCATAAGTGTTAGAATGAAATGTTGACATACATGCAGATATACATGTATAAGTGTTAAGAGTGAGATATAACATACACATAGACATGTTTTGATGCACTATTAAGTATGTGAAATAATAAGCAATCTACTGAATGATTTGCAGACATCGATGGTAGCTCTCCCAAAATGTAGGCATCTACATCTAGATATCTAAAACAGTGAGTTAACTACTCAACAAACATGACTGAGGTTTCAATGGATGTGTGGTATCACACTGTTGTAATAGGCAGCCATTTTCAGTATTGCAAGATGACTGCCCAGTTGGGACAGCTGCTACAGTTGTGTACTCTCAACACAGCTATATTGTTATTTGTGTCTATAAACAATTAAGTCACCGGTGTTGGTGACGATAACACATTCATTGTGTGTATTGTTGAAAGTGTACCTGTACATTGTGATGGACATGACAATTACATATGTCCATACTGATAAAAAATACACTTGAAAGTTACATATGCATATAGATGCAATACAAGCTGCATATGTTATTTTGCTGTGTAATGACTTCGGAAGTTACTACTTAATTGGGTAAAAATGTTTTGAAAAAAGTGTTGTAAATGATGGGACAGAGTGTGTTGGAATGTTCCACATATTCAGCATATTAGAAGCTCTGCATGTTGAGTACATGTATATATGATAGTGCTAATGGGTAATGTGTTATGAGTTTGATGCGTGATGAATAGGGCATATAAATGTACAGCATTGTTTGAAAGTGTTAATATATGTTCAGGTTTTTGGTATAAAAAGTGCAAAGAAGAATATGGTGAATGTGCGGATGTAGATACAATTGACACTTCCACATATAGTGCTATTGGGTATATATATAAGTGAGTGCAAAGAAGAATATGGTGAATGGGCGGATGTAGATACAGTTGACACTTCCACATATACTGCTATTTGGTATGTATATAAGTGAATTTTCGGATGTAGATACAACTGACACTTCCACATATAGTGCTCTTGGGTTTGTATATAAGTGAGTGCAAGTCAATTGAGCATATGTTAGTTATTTTATATAAAGTGTGATGAACAAGACAAGTGAAAATGTTGATTGTTTTTACATGAAACGTGTATAGCTCAGTGCTGGGGTAAACTGCCATGAACAGTGCAAATAAAATATTGGTTGTAAAACTACAATTGATGGTGCATATAATACTTGTGGTGTACACTGAAGGTGTGTACAATGTAATCATGCAGGAAATGGTATGAAGTGTAAGTGACATAACCTATAACCTGACCTGACCTATAACCTGTCTGGAAGTAAAAGTGCTGCTAAAGGTTGTAAAATACTGTGTAGTGTCAATGAAAAGTTATGACATTGTGGTGTGTATGACATTGTGATATACATGTATATGACATTATTATATATATAACATAGTGTTATATAATGACAAAGTGGTAGATATATATGACATTGTGATATACATGTATATGATATTATTATATATATAACATAGTGTTATATAATGACAAAGTGGTATACTTACTGTGCAGTTGGTAGGAGGATGCCACTGTTGCTATTGTAATTCTGAAAACACTGTGTATGTTCCATGTGCATTATAGTTTTAATTAACATATTGGAGTTTTGCCATCAAACTAGAAACTATGCACTTATATATACTATATACAGAAAAAAAACGTTCCAAATTGTTGCTTATACTTACCATGTACAGATGGTGACACTGGCCATGTACATATGGTGACACTGGCCATGTACCGATGGTGACACTTGCTATGTACAGATGGTGACACTAGTCATGTACATATGGTGATACTGGCCATGTACAGATGCTGACACTGGCTATGTACAGATGGTGACACTGGCCATGTACAGATTGTGATACTGGCCATGTACATATTGTGACACTGGCTATGTACATATGGTGACACTGGCTATGTACAGATGGTGACACTAGCCATGAACATATGGTGACACTGGCCATGTACAGATGGTGACACTGGCAATGTACAGATGTTGACACTGGCCATGTACATATGGTGACACTGGCCATGTACAAATGGTGACACTAGCCATGTACATATGGTGATATCGGCCATGTACACATGGTGACACTAGCCATGTACAGATGGTGATACTGGTTATGCACAGATGGTGACACTGGCTATGTACAGATGGTGACACTAGCCATGTACAGATGGTGATACTGGCCATGTACAGATAGTGACACTAGCCATGTACAGATGTTGACACTGGCCATGTACATATGGTGATACTGGCTATATACAGATGGTGACACTGGCTATGTACAGATGGTGACACTAGCCAAGTACATATGGTGATGCTGGCCATGTACAGATAGTGACACTAGCCATGTTCAGATGTTGACACTGGCCATGTACATATGGTGATACTGGCCATGTACATATTGTGACACTGGCTATGTACATATGGTGACACTGGCTATGTGCAGATGGTGAAACTGGCCATGTACATATGGTGATACTGGCCATGTACAGATAGTGACACTGGCCATGTACAGATGTTGACACTGGCCGTGTACATTTGGTGATACTGGCCATGTACACGTGGTGACACTAGCCATGTACACATGGTGACACTAACCATGTACACATGGTGACATTGGCCATGTACACATGGTGACACTACTGGCCATGTACAGATGGTGACACTGGCTATGTTTATGATCAGGATCAACTACATGTACTTATACCAGAAATAAGGAAAACTAATGAAAAGTTGTTCCTTTGATAATGTCACTATTTCTGTTTTCAGTAGCTTGTAAATGTTTGAAGAAGCTGAACACTTCAGTAGTTTCTCCCAAATATAAGTAACCTTCATAAGTAAAATCAATCTTTTGTTGTTTTCCACTTTTTTGCAGTAACACACTTAAGCTGCAAATAATAAAATAATATAAAACAGTTGGTATAAACTTTTTTCTATAGAAATTAAGGAAAAAATCCAAGTAAGACAGATTTTTACATCTAACAAAAATCTCATATCTTGAACATTTTACGATTGCTAATACATGTGTTATGAATATGAAAATGTGATAACCAGTACCAGTATTACAGAGAGTAAGACAGATACTATCAAAGGGAGGTAACTGGCATGTAAAACCTTTACATATATTTTGGGTTGCAATAAAACATGTTTAACCCTGCATAATGTCATTATAAAATTATGCTGCATCTCAAGATCACTATCTCTCACCGATAAGGTCATAGGTTTGAGTCCCACTCAGTCAAAATAAACTTTTTGTGAAATAGTTTGCAAGTTACTTGGGGAAGGACATTGGTTCTACTCAGATTAATTCTGAGGTCTTTCTCCACCAATAAAACTTGATATGTCATAAATATATAACCTGAAATGTGTTGAAAATGGTGTTAAACCCATTAAAAAAAACAACATAATACAATTTTGTATAAAAAATACAAACAAGCATTATTTTCTCTAGTACTGGTGAACTATTTCTTCAACAATGCTTGTTATCTGTCTTGAAACCAGTAGAACCAAAATACATGCATTGTTTACAGAACACATTTGTCTCCTTTTTTTTCTTGCATATATTTCACCTTGGGTGGTAGTGTAATGGATAGAAAGTTGACCACTCATGCCAGAGGTTGTGGGTTCAATTCCCAACTCAACCTGATGCCTCTCATAAAGCAACACTCAGTACTGGTTCTTCCCTGGAGCCAACTCAGAGCTTTCATTGCAATCAAACTAAAACATATTATTACATGTTTAAACTTAACTAAAACTAAACTAAACTAGATTTATTAATGCAAGATTTCATGCCAGTTACCTAGTTTTGAATGTATAAAATGTTTAAATATGAAATTGCGGAATCTATTTGTATTATATACCATATTTGTAGTGTATATAACAGCTATGTTTCTGTAACAGTAGCCTTAGATAACAGCTGTTTTTCTGTAATAGTAACCTCAGATAAAAACTGTTGTTATGTAAAAAGAAATGCAGATACATGTAACAGCTGTGTTCTGTAACAGTAACCTCAGATAACAGCTGTGTTTCTGTAACAGTAACCTCAGATAACAGCTGTGTTTCTGTAATCATTACCTCAGATAACAGCTGTTTTTTTGTGTAAAAACAACTGCATATACATGTTACTGCTGTGTTTCTGTAACAGTAACCTCAGATAACAGCTGCGTTTTCTGTTACAATAACTTCAGATAACAGCTGTGTTTCTGTAACACTAACCTCAGATAACAGCTGTGTTTCTGTAACAGTAACCTCAGATATAAGCTGTGTTTATGTAACAGAAACCTCAGATAACAGCTGTGTTTCTGTTACAGTAACCTCAGATAACAGCTGTGTTTCTGTAACAGTAACATCAGATAACAACTGTATTTGTGTAACAGTTATATCAGATAACAGCTGTATTTGTGTAACAGTAATATCAGATAACAGCTGTGTTTCTGTAACAGTAATATCAGATAACAGCTGTATTTGTGTAACAGTAATATCAGATTACAGCTGTATTATTGTAACAGTAATATCAGATAACAGTTGTGTTTTCTGTAACATTAACCTCAGAAAACAGCTGTAACTTTGTAACAATAATGTAAGTTTAAGTGCCTTACTCTATATACATTGTTATTTTTATGAAATATGTACATATCTGTTGTATATTGTTACAGCTTTGAATATCACATATAATGTGAGTGTAATTCCCTGTAAGTAAAACAGGTCAGACACTGGCAATGTTCTGCAAGCGGGGCAGAAACTGACAATGTCCTGCAAGCAGGTCAGACACTTGCAGCGTCCTGCAAGCAGTCCAAATGCTGGTAATGTTCTGCAAGCATTTAACTGGCTTTCAATTTGCTATAATTAGTCAAGTCTGAACAATATTTATGAAAACTGTTCAGATTTTTGCAAGTTTCTGACTATTCCAGTAAAGAAATCGTGTTGATTTTCTGTACATCTTAAAAAAAAGTAAACATTTTTAATAAAGCGATAATTAGTTTAATTGCTAGCTTATCATCCCTGCCTGCCTCCCTAATGTTCATGCTGCTCTTACCGTTTTATTTTAAAAAAAAAAACTCGCTTTTTTTAAGAAAAAGTTGGATGATAATCAAGCAATTAGTTTATAATGGCCTGATCAGCTCTCGTAATATGGCTGTATTTTTTAAAGCATATAAAAATAATTTAAGATGTTGGTTTACTGAATACTTAAGAGAATGTTAAGTTTATAACTCACTGTGTATGTTTACAATGAGACAGATGTCCAAACAATAGTTACATACCTCACCTTATTAATACGCCTGTTGTCATGACAACAGCATTTGTTGTCATCTCTCTATATATGTAATACACTGTCACTATGGAAATGTAGGCTAGTTTTCTGTATGACTGACACTTGTTTTGATATGTAAAATTTATGTACTACAATGTTACTGTAATAAAAAGGGCTAGTTATTTTCCCATATTAACATGCACAAGACAATGAATAATAGGAACATTTGCATAATATTTTTCTTCACATGAAATCCATGAAATACTTTTAGACATATCTTGTTCTAAGAGGAAGTCTTGCCCACTGGAAATCAGTTGAGAACTTGCCACTGCTCATGTTCAAATACGGTAATGGGAAATTGTCTGCATCTGTACATATATATATATATATATATGGAGATAATTATTTGTGAATAACCACTATATGATTATTTTCCTCAGTTTGCCTCCATTGCCTCTCTAGAAATATTTTGTGATTATCTTCAATGAAGTTTGAATATATCATTGAGAGATTGGCTCCGTAGCTTCATCACTTAATTAATGATGAGTGTAGTTAACATCTCTCAGCAGTAGTGATGGTTTGATTGCCCCGCAGAAGTGATGGCTTGATTGCCCTGCAGGAGTGATGGTTTGATTGCCCTGTATGGGTGATGGTTTGATTGCCCTGCAGGAGTGATGGTTTGATTGCCCTGCAGGAATGATGGTTTTATTGCCCTGCAGGAGTGATGGTTTGATTGCCCTGCAGGAGTGATGGTTTGATTGCCCTGCAGGAGTGATGGTTTCATTGCTCTGCCGGAGTGATGGTTCCACCAGAGCATCTATCAGAGAACTGACCCCAGTGGTATAAAACATTTTTCATGTTCAACTCAAATTCATACTTAAACAGTTTACTTTCACCAATAAAACTGGATATGCCTTATTTAACCTGATGGAAATGACATTATTACATCTGGAAATAGCTTATAGTTTTGTTTAATAATCTGAAATCTGAAATCTGAAAAAACGTCATCTTATTCCTAGTATAATATCAATAGGAAATTCCATTTCTTTTTATACAACAATTGGCAGTTGTTTTTCTTTTATAGCATAAATGGTATTTGCCTGCCTAGCAATATTTCAATGGTAAATGATTGCCTTATTTGATATATTTGCCTTCCTAGCAATATAGCAATGGTAAATGATGGCCTTGTTTGATATATTTGCCTTCCCAGTAATATAACAATGGTAAATGATTGCCTTATTTGATATATTTGCCTTCCTAGCAATATATCAATGGTAAATGATTGCCTTATTTGATATATTTGCCTTCCTAGCAATATAGCAATGGTAAATGATGGCCTTGTTTGATATATTTGCCTTTCCAGCAATATAACAATGGTAAATGATTGCCTTATTTGATATATTTGCCTTCCTAGCAATATAGCAATGGTAAATGATGGCCTTTTTTTATATATTTGCCTTCCCAGCAATATAACAATGGTAAATGATTGTTTTACTGGATATATTTGCCTTCCTAGAAATATATCAATGGTAAATGATTGCCTTATTTGATATATTTGCCTTCCTAGCTCTATATCAATGGTAAATGATTGCCTTGATATATTTGCCTTTCTAGCAATATATCAATGGTAAATGATTGCCTTGATATATTTGCTTTCCAAGAAATACATCAATGGTAAATGATTGCCTTGATATATTTGCCTTTCTAGCAATATAGCAATGATAAATGATTGCCTTATTTGATATATTTGCCTTCCTTGCAATATATCAATGGTAAATGATTCTTTATTAGCTCACTGGGATGGATCCAAAGAGAGCTATTGCTATGACCCCGGCATCATCTGCTTTGTCTTCTGTAGACACCCAGGTTAAACTTTTGCGTTTAAGATATCTATGCAACCACTCATTGGATGTGAATGAAACTTCCCATATGTGTTCACCATCATCAATGGAACACACACAGACAAGAATCATAACTCCTGAATGCATTTTGGCACAGTTATGGCCCTTTTTGGACTTAGGCACCCAGGGGCGAGCTTAGTTGTCTTTTGACATCTCTTGTTTGATATATTTTCCTTCCTTGGAATATATCAATGGTTAATGATTGCCTTATTTGATATATTTGCCTTTCTAGCAATATATCAATGGTAAATGATTGCCTTACTTGATATATTTGCCTTCTTGCAATATTTCAATTGGAGATGCACAGGATCTTGGCATTAAGCGTTTGGCATATGACTTTTTGCATTGGATCATTGAAGGATTTCCTTCTTGCAATATATCAATACAAGAGCTGGAACACATCTTTAAAAGACTGCCTTCATTACAGTACATCAATACATGGTTGCTTTTATTGCAAATTGTCTTCCTTGCAATACCTCATTAGACCATAGCATTTATTTAACTACATCAATGGATAATTGCCTTCATTACAATACATCAATGGATCATAGCATTTATTTAACTATATCAATGGATAATTTGCCTTCATTACAATACATCAATGGACCACATCATTCCTCAAACTATGTCAATTTATACTTGCCTTCATTACAATACATCAGTGGTCCATAGCATTCATTAAACTATATCAATGGATAATTGCCTTCATTACAATACATCAGTGGTCCATAGCATTAGTTGAACTATATCAATGGATAATGCTTTCATTACAATACAGCTTGTGTGGTTCCGGCTAAGAATAGAATCACTGTTGACCTCTGCAGAGGGGTAGGAATCCTCCGAATGGGTGTCATGTTCATTTTATCATTTTTTGTCATGTTCACTATTGTGGTTAAATTATAAACTCCTGTGTGGTTCAAGGGAGCCATGAGTGATGGCAAGAATAGGATCACTGTTGCTTATGCATGTCATAAGAAGAAACAAATTGAGTAATACAATAGAATTTGCTGAAACTCTAAAGTTCTGCAGGTACCAAGGTTTTAGGTTCATTCTGCATATTCATTTGTTGATGTATTTTTTTAATCTGTATGTTAATTTGTTGTTTTTGTACATGTAGAGTGAACCTGGAATCTTCCTTCCTGTTGGTGTCAAGTAACCTATAATTTGTTGTCAGCCGTAAAACCCTATTCATTCATTCATTATTCATTCATTACAATACGTCAGTGATCCATAGCATTTGTTGAACTATATCAATGGATAATTGCCTTCATAACAATACATCTGTGGTCCATAGCAATTGTGGAACTATATCAATTGATAATTTGCCTTCATTACAATACATCAGTGGTCTAAAGCATTCGTTGAACTATATCAATGGATAGTTGCCTTCATTTCAGTACATCAGTGGTCAATAACATTTGTTGAATTATATCAATGGATAATTTGCCTTCATTACAATACATCAATGGACCATAGCATTCCTCAAACTACGTCAATTGTTAATTTGCCTTCATAACAATACATCAGTGGTCCATAGCATTCATTGAACTATATCAATGGATTATTAACTTCCTTGCAATACATCTATGGACCATAGTATTCATTGAACTATATCAATGGATAATCAACTTCCTTGCAACACATCAATGGACCACAGCCTTCGTTGAACTATATCAATGGATAATTAACTTCCTTGCAATACATCAATGGACCATAGCATTCATTGAACTTTATCAATGGATAATTAACTTCCTTGCAATACATCTATGCACCATAGCATTCATTGAACTATATCAATGGATAATCAACTTCCTTGCGATACATCTATGGACCATAGCATTCGTTGAACTATATCAATGGATAATTAACTTCCTTGCAATACATCAGTGGTCCATAGCATTCATTGAACTATATCAATTGATAATTAGCTTCCTTGCAATACATCAATGGACCATAGCATTCCTTGAACTATATCAATGGATAATTTACTTCCTTGCAATACATCAATGGACCATAGCATTCGTTGAACTATATCAATGGATAATTTACATCCTTGCAATACATCAATGGACCATAGCATTTATTGAACTACATCAATGAATAATTGCCTTCCTTTCAATGGGTGTTTTGAACTCACTGCTTCTAAACAGTGAAAGATATATTTATTGCTCATTACAACAAAATTGCTCATCATTTTGTATTCATTATTTTTTTTACCTATCTGCTATTTTGTCAGCTGCTGTTAGCTCTTTTCTTTTTGAAAAAGAAAAGTATGTGCTTCAAATGTACCTGTTGTTTTGTTAAGTTATGACCATGTGCATTCTGGGCATTATATAAAATAAGATGTTGTAATTTCTTTGTGCTATGACCATCAAAGGAATCTAATTCTCACATCATATGGTAAGCTGCGTAAGCAAACATTAGGATTACAAGTGTGTGCTTTAAGCATGTGTTTTATTTTTGGCTCAGATATGTGATAAGTCACTGCCTTATGCTTGTAAGGAATAGCAGTTAAAATTCTTATTCAGAATGCCATGTTTGAACTAGAAATATCTTGTTCTTCTCAGAAATTAAATCTTTTTACATGCAGTATGAAGTGGACCTTTGTAAACATTGTAACATGTAGAATTAATATGGTTGGATTTAAACTCCTATTCATTTATCTATCATAGTCATCAGTTCCAAGAACCAGCAACTTAATAAACATCGACTTTAAGAAATTAATCAACATCCACCAGAATCAACAAATTAACCAAATCGACAAGTACTTTACGTAATCATCAGTTCCAGCCAGTGGTGCAGCACCAGGAGAAGCAAAGACCCTGCCAATGCTGTCCACTGGCTTCATAATCTTTTTGATGCTCAACAAAATGTTATATATACAAAGTACAAGGGTAAACAAAAACTTAAAACAGAGAGATGGGGTGGGGAGATGTTGTCTGTCTTTGTTTTCTTTGTCCGCCTAGGTAACTTTGAGCATTTCAGCCCTGGGTTTAAATGTTTAAATTTATGAAACTTTTGAGTCAAGAATTGAACTCTGACTCAAAATCGTAATTTGATGTTAACTCTTTAAACATAACATATTGGGTATGAGATGTGATTTCCAATTTATTTCAGTTAAAAAATTAATTTTTTTTTACAAGTACATGATTGTATTAGTAGTAATTTGCATATTAGCTCACCTTAGCCAAAGGTTCACAGGTGAGCTTTTGTGATCGCCTGGTGTCTGTCATCCATCGGCTGTCGTCCGTTGTTAACTTTTAGCTTCTAACTCGGAAACAACTTCTAACAACTTCTCCTCTGAAACCACTGGGCCTATTTTGAAAACATGGCGGCCAGAGGAAGGGGTTAGTTTACTATATAAGCTATAGAAAAAACTTAAAAAATCTTCTTGTCAGAAAAGACTGGCTTGATTTTAAAATTATTTCACAGAAATGTTCATTGGGTGACCCTCTCCCAATTTTGTTCAAGCCATCTTGATTCATAAAAAAACATGACAGCCAGGGGGTGGGGTTAGTTTACTATATAATCTATAGTAAAATTTAAAAAATCTTCTTGTCAGAAACTACTGGCTCGATTTTAAAATAATTTCATAGAAATGTTCCTTGGTTGACTCTTTAACAAGTTTGTTCAAGCCGTTGTGATTTGTTAAAAAACATGAGCACCACAGTGAGGTGCTAGTTTACTATATAGGCAACTATACCGGGTAAAAATTTCAGAATCTACTGACCTGATTTCGATGTAATTTCACTGACATTTACCATGGGTGAATTTCTACCAAGTTTGAACTCTTCTACGCATCTGTTACATCTTCAAAACAAATAAAAATTCTAACTACTTACCCATCTCATTTTTCTGGAATTTTTAGTGTACATGTATTATATAATCTACTTATGTTGGATGACTCAAGGTGAGTCAGGTGAGCGATATAGGGCCGCCTTGGCCCTCTTGTTTTTACAAGTAAATGATTGAATTAGTAGTAATTTGATTATGTTTACAAGTACATGTATTTTGTATTAGTAGTAATTTGCTTATTGGGTCTGATTGTGATAGTTGATGAACTTTGGTCTGGAATTTTGACTTTTTATCTCATTTTGTTGTTGTTATTTGGTCTATTTCGTCTTATACTATTTATAACCTTTATCATATTTTAATTAATTTATGGTTTAAGCACAGTTCTATGTATATGAAATACTGTCATTTTGTTGCATATGTCATATTAGTATAACAGTATACAAATGTCATAATGTAATCATACCAGCATGTTATCTAGTGAAGAACACAACTCTGCTGCGATCAAACATAAGCAGTGCTTATATCATGGTGCATTGTCTGGCCCTCCAAAATATATTAAAGCAACTGTTCCTGCTGGGCTACTGGCTTGATTTTCATAAAACTCTACCTTAGTGAGTATGTTATAAAGAAAGCTCACATCATTGTGAAATCCCAATTTTGCTTAGTTAACAATATTCTGATTTCTATATTCTAATCTAAGAGGTGTATCTTATTTAAAAAAACATGAGTTTTGGGTAGCTTAAAGTTAAGGTCATTATTACTAAAAATAGAAAGAAGGAAAAGTGTGCAGTAGCTTAAATTCCACTTAAGATATCCAGATGAAATGTATTGAGGTAAGTTGTATAAATGACTTACTGATCTATCCTTGTCATTGAAATAATTCTGCTCTATCTAAGGTCAAGGTCACTTTTGAAAAACATGAACATTTTTATGGTTACCACTCAATAACTTGAGGTTCACTTAAGATATCATAAGAAGTTTTATATGTATATTATCTGCATTGTATAGCATCAAAAGTAAGCCGGGTTATGTTTGGAGATTAATGACCTAATCACCTGAAGGTCATGGTGATTGTTACTAAATATAGAAATAGGAAAAGGATTTCTGTTCATTAATGTGATTTCACAGTTATGAAATTTTGTAAGCAAACCATAAACTAAAATAATTAACAATAAAACAAGAACAGTCAGATTCTGAAAGGTCATGACCTTTTCTTTTTTTTTATTTGATATTTGGAGAACTGTAACTAAAGGTTTTATAATTTTCAGATCAATCCATTTGCATATGTTAAATATAAATATGTATTATCATGTGATGTTCATTCTTTTGAATGGAACAGCTAACCCACCACATTTGTATTACCAATATCTTTATCAATGTATTGAATAGCATAATTAAAATGTCAGGTGGTGGGCTAACTGTTTCCTTCAGTATATGTAATTATTTCAGTATGTTGTGTTATTGTTTGTTATGTTATTTTATGATATCATCACATTTGCTATTTTATCATGACCATGAAAAATGATGATGAACATTTTTTCTTATGGTATTTGATGAATTATAGATGTTTTACACTGTTAAATAATTATAATCGAATTATTATTTATATTTTTACTGTTTCATTGAATTAAAAAGAAACTTGTTGATTTCAGTGAAATATCAACATAATTTCAACTGTTAACACTGAAATATTATTGACTGTGTCATTTGAAGTTATTCCAGTGTTGTGAATATATGTTATGAAATATAAGGGATATTCTAATGAAACCTACAGCTATTCCCTGTTGCATTGTTGTCATATTGGTACCAGTAGAGCTTGACTCGGATGAACCAGTGTGGTTCCAGGTAAGAATGACATCTGTCCATTTCTGTGGAGTTGCAGGAATACACCAAAATGGGTGTCATGTCCATTTTTAGCTCTACTGGCCAAAGGCCAGAAGTGCTTATGTGATGGCGCGTTGTCTGTTTTCCGTCGTCTGTCGTCTGTTAGCAGCACTTTCTCTGAAACCACTAGGCAAATTAAACTGAAACTTCACATTGGTGTTTCTATTGCATAGGAGACTATACAGAAGATTTTTTTTTTTTCGATCTGAAATTCAAGATGGCCACCATTACTAAAAATAGTCCAAAACTTAAAAAATCTTCTTCTCATGAACGGCCCAACAGATTTTCAAAATGTTTATGTAGTAATGATGACCAACTATAGTTCTGTTAGATTTATTCAAATGGTGTCCCTAGGGTAAAAATGATCCTGCTCCAAGAGTTCAATAAGGGGACACATGTCAATATAATATTTTTTTTTTTTTTTTTTTTTTTTTTTTTAAATGGAAATAATTTTGCCTTTATCTTCACTAAAGCATTGTTAGGTAAAGGAGGTTAAGATTTGTAAAAATGACTGGGTTCCTATGTATTAAGGGGTCAGGAGGGGCCCCAAAAGGGTACAAATTGGGAATTAGTAAAATTGTTTTCTTAAGAACTGGTATGTCTGATTTGTACATATTGGATATAAATTATCCCTAAGTGTAGGGGTTTGATTGCAGATAAGAATTAAGGGGTTAAAATATATAGGGTCCCTGTAAGGGGACTTAGAATTTTACATAGGGATACTATGAGAAAAAACAAAATTCTCTTCTTTTTTTTCATTTATTCTGAAACCACTGGGCCAATTAAACTGAAACTTCACATGGATGTTTCTATCGCATAGGAAACTATACAAAAGATTTATTTTTTCTATTTAAATTTCAAGATGGCCACCATTACTAAAAATAGTCCAAAACTTAAAAATCTTCTTCTCATAAACGGTCCAACAGATTTTCAAAATGTTTATGTAGTAATGATGACCAACTATAGTTTTGTTAGATTTGTTTAAATGGTGTCCCTAGAGTTCAAAATGACACTGCCCCGATGTTTCTATTGCATAGTAGAATTTCAAAAAGTGCTATGGCCACTGTGAATCAGTAGAGCGTCCTCAGGCCCTCTTGGGCCTCTTGTATCATTTGTCTTTTTCATTATTGTAGTTATATAACCAGTCCCAGTGTGGTTCCAGGGTGCAAAATGAGTGATGGCAAGAATAAGAATGATGTAGATGATGCATGATAGAAGGGGCGGGTTCTCTGTGGCTGATGGTCTGAGGCATCATCTCAAGATCACTTACCTCTCACTGTTAAGGTTTAAGATTTAAGTCCCCCTCACTCCAAAAACTTTATGTGAGAAAGCGTACTAGTTACTTGCGGAAGGACGGTGGTTCTACTGAGATTCAGTCTGAGGTCTTTCTCTACCAATAAAACTGGATATGCCATATATAACCTGAAATGTGTTGAAAATGATGATTAACCCCAATCAAAAACAAACAAACAAATAAAAAGTTAGAAAAGGTGACAATTTGTGCTCAAACTGAAGTGCTACAGGTATCAAGATTGTATCTTCATTTTATAAATTTATTGGTTGATGAGTTTTTTCAATCTTATGTTTATTGTTTTTTTTGTACATGGAGAGTGAATCTGAGTTGAACTCCATAAATCCCCATTTCATTCATTAAATGACTTAGAAGAACTTTAAGTATTCAATTGTACTTGACTTGTTATGACAGTAATTATTTTTGCTGGTTGTGAGTGGTTGTTAAACATTGTAAGTAGATAAAATAGAATTTATACCTGTTTTTCCTTTTCATTGTATATACTATATTCATTATATCATTTTGTAAGTGAATAAAATACATTGTTTATTGTTACCACTTTTGTGTATTCACTGTTTTGTATTGATGAAATTTTGGTGCATTAAATCTGTTCTGAGTACAAGACTGACGTTTTAATTTATGAGAATGCCAGAAATGGATATATCATTGTGTTCACTCTAAATATAAAAGGAATACAAATGAATGGCTGTATTTTTTTTATCACTTGTTTGTCTGTTGTCCGTCCGTTCATCATCTGTTTTTCTGTAAACCTTTTGTTGTGTGCTATCTAGATCTTGAATTTTATTCTGCCATAAACATTTTGGGGAAGTAAATAGCCTTCGTTCGTGCATCCCCAAATTCTTGTTGGGGCTTTTAATGCCAACCAAAATATTTTTGAGTAGCATATAGTAATCGCAGTGTCCGTCCATCGTCCGTTTTTACATCCTGTATTTAGTGACTGTCCTCTAACTTTGTCATGCTCAAATGTCAATGCCACAACATGTTTAGGCTGTTTGAGATTTTGTGTCTGGTCTGTAACTTTTTCACCTATGGATAAATTTTATTAACACTAAGCTTATTTCATCAGCCTGCATGTCAACATGTTGTGCATAAGACCTACACCTCTACCTCAAAGGTCAAGGTCACACTTTGAGTTTGTTTGACAACACTGAGTCTGTGTGAGATTTTGTGTCTGGTCTGTAACTTTGTCACTTATGGACATATTACAAAAACATGTGGCTCAGTTGATCAGTATGCAATGATGACGTGTCGTGCATAAGACACACACCCATACCTCATAGGTCATGTGGAGCTCGTGGTCCAGTGGTAGAGCACCAAACCCATGATCGGAGGGTCGTGGGTTCGATCCTCCGCTACGGCTATGTGTGGTGTCTTTGAGCAAGGCACTTTTTCCGCATATGCTTTGTACTGGTACTACGCAGGAAGACTTCGAGCGTGATTTGTCTAAGTTGTAAGAACTTGTTTCACAATCAAAGTAAAATAAATAAGTTTAAAACAAAACAAAACAAAACAAAAAAACATAGGTCATGGTCACACTTTGAGTTTGTCTGTGAGATATCGTGTCTGGCGTGTAACTGTCATTCATGGATGTATTTCAAAAAACACTTGGCTCAATTAATCCACATGACATGATGAAGTGTTATGTGTAAGGAACAAGAACTTTTATTCAAAGGTCAAGGTCATGCTTTCAATTTGTTGGATATTTTGTGTCTGGTCTGTAACTTTGTCTGATGTGGAGGGATTTAACTTAGATCAACATGATATGTCAACATGTCGCACATAAGATCCAAAACTGTACCTCAGAAGTCAAGGTCATACTTTGAGTTTGTTTGACAACAGTTTTAGTCTGATTGAGATTTCAAGTCTAGTCAGTAACTTTGTCATACATTGATAGATTTCAAAAACACTTTGAAGAACATTACATGATTACATGAACAATTGATGAACATTACATGATTACATGAACAATTGATGAACATTACATGATGACGTATTACGTGTTTGTTTGACAACAGCCCGTGTGGTTCCGGCTAAGAATAGAATCACTGTCGATCTCTGCAGAGGGGTAGGAATCCTCTGAATGGGTGTCATGTTCATTTTATCATTTTTTGTCATGTTTACTATTGTGGTTAAATTATAAACCCCTGTGTGGTTCCATGGAGCAATGAGTGATGTATTTCTTTTAATCTATGGTAATTTGTTGTTTGTGTACATGTAGAGTGAACCTTGAATCTTCCTTCCTTCTGACGTAGAATAACCTTTAATGTGTTGGTATGCCATAAAACCTATTCATTCATTCATTCATTCATTCATTCATTCATTCATTCATTCATTGTTTGACAACAGTTTAAGTCTGTTTGAGATTTCAAGTCCAGTCAGTAACTTTGTTTTACATTGATAGATTTCAAAAACACTTTGATGAACAGTACATCAGTACATGAACAATTGATGAACATTACATGATGACGTATTGTGTGTAAGACCAAGAACCTTACCTCAAAGGTCAAGGTCACACTTTCAGTTTGATATTTTATGTCTTGTCTGTAACTTTGTCTTACATGGAAGGTTTTAAAATATTTTGACAAAAGTGAAAACATGTCGTGATGATGTTTCACCTTCATTTGCCAGAAATACATGACCTTTATATCAGATGTCAAGGTCAATGTCACACAAAGATCAAGGTCACACTTTATTTGCATCTCTAGTCTGAAACTTCACTCTTGATATTCAATGTACATTTGAATCTCTACCTATTATAAAATAAATTGTTATTTTAACAAACTGTTTGCGGGACATGTGATACAAAATGTACTTACCAATGACATTTCTTGTTCTCTATAACCTTTCATTGGAATTTTAGGAAACCTGCTAGGATACGTTACTACCCAATTGTAGATGTGCATATAGTCTTCATGTTATGGTTTGATAATTTTTCACACAGCAATGGTCCTTTGCTTTTGTCCATCACCAAATCCATGTCCACGCTAAAGTTTTAGGATGCATCACAATCAGGTAGAGATGTGCATTTTGTGCATATGTTTTGCTTCGGTAAATTTTTACAGAGTTATGGCACTTTGATTCTGTCCATTAACAAATCTTTATTTTGATCTTCAAGAGTGTGGAATGAAGTCCATTGGGACTTAGAACATTAGTAGAGGTCAATGTCGAAGAACCAATAATCTATTCAAAGAATTATCTTCCCTATATGCCCACTCTCCCTTTACAAACAATGCAGTTACTACTCTATCAAGCACTTGTTTGGGAAGCATCCAACAATCCAGTCAGTATCTTCTTATTGGATATTCACCAAAGATATTAAGTAATTATAGAACCACACTATCTCAAACAAATTCTTAAATTGGCCAAATGAATAACTAATTAATGTCAGAGTTCTGGTCCTTGAAACATGAAAAAATGCACTTTAAATTTTGACATTGTGTGCAATTTAGTACCTGCATGTTGAATTTGATCCTAGGAAGTTATATAACCATAATATATCTAACAAGTACTTGAACTGGTCTAAGAAGATAATAAAATGGCAGGTATGGAACTTAATTATCTAAAATTGCAATATTTGACATTGAGTGCACTTGCATATTTCATTCGATGTACCAGTATCATGCAACTAAACATACTGGTCCTCTACCCTGTATGTGTAGTTGTGGATACTGGTCCTCTACCCTGTATATGTAGTTGTGGATACTGGTCATCTACCCTGTATATGCAGTTGTGGATACTGGTCCTCTATCCTGTATATGTAGTTGTGGATACTGGTCCTCAATCCTGTATATGTAGTTGTGGATACTGGTCCTCTACTCTGTATATGTAGCTTGTGGATAATGGTCCTCTAGCCTGTATATGTAGCATGTGGATACTGGTCCTCTACCCTGTATATGTAGCTTGTGGGTACTGGTATTTTACCCTGTATATGTAGGTTGTTGATACTGGTCTTCTACCCTCTATATGTAGTTGTGGATACTAGCCCTCTACTCTATATATGTAGCTTGTGGATACTGGTCCTCTACACTGTATATGTAGCTTGTGGATACTGGTCCTCTACCCTGTATATGTAGCTTGTGGATACTTGTCCTCTACCCTGTATATGTAGCTTATTGATACTGGTCCTCTATCATGTATATGTAGTAGTGGATACTGGTCCTCTACCCTGTATTTGCAGTTGTGGATACTGGTCCTCTACCCTGCATATGTAGCTTGTGGATACTTGTCCTCTACCCTGTATATGTAGCTTGTGGATACTTGTCCTCTACCCTGTATATGTAGTTTGTTGATACTGGCCCTCTACCCTGTATATGTAGTTGTGGATACTGGTCTTCAACCCTTTACATGTAGCTTGTGGATACTTGTCCTCTACCCTGTTTATGTAGCTTGTGGATACTTGTCCTCAACCCTGTATATGTAGCTTGTGGATACTTGTCTTCTACCCTGTATATGTAGCTTATTGATACTGGTCCTCTACCCTGTATAGGTAGCTTGTTGATACTGCTACTCTACCCTGTATATGTAGTTTGTGGATACTGGTCCTCTACCATGTATATGTAGCTTGTTGATACTGGTTCTCTACCCTGTACATGTAGTTTGTTGATACTGGTCCTCTACCCTGTATATGTAGCTTGTGGATACTGGTCCTCTTCCCTGTATGTGTAGCTTGTTGATACTGGTCCTCTTCCCTGTGTGTGTAGTTGTGGATACTGGTCCTCTTCCCGGTATGTGTAGTTGTGGATACTGGTCTTCTACCCTGTATGTGTAGCTGTGGATACTGGTCCTCTACCCTGTATATGAAGCTTGTTGATACTGGTCCACTACCCTGTGTGTGTAGTTGTGGATACTGGTCCTCTTCCCTGTATGTGTAGTTGTGGATACTGGTCTTCTACCCTGTATGTGTAGCTGTGGATACTGGTCCTCTTCCCTGTATGTGTAACTTGTTGATACTGGTCCTCTTCCCTGTGTGTGTAGTTGTGGATACTGGTCCTCTTTCCTGTATGTGTAGTTGTGGATACTGGTCTTCTACCCTGTATTTGTAGCTGTGGATACTGGTCCTCTACCCTGTATATGTAGCTTGTGGATACTGATCTTCTATCCTGTATATGTAGTTGTGGATACTGGTTTTCTACCCGGTTTATGTAGCTTGTTGATACTGGTCCTCTACCCTGTATGTGTAGTTGTGGATACTGGTCCTCTACCCTGTATATGTAGCTTGTTAATACTGGTTTTCTACCCTGTATGTGTAGCTTGTGGATACTACTCTTTTATTACCTGCATGTGTAGTTTGTGGATACTGGACCTCTACTCTGTATGTGTAGTTTGTGGATATTGTTCCTCTATGCTGTATGTGTAGTTTGTGGATACTGTTCCTCTACACTGTATGTGTACTTGGTGAATACTGGTCCTCTACTCTGTATGTGTAGTTTGTGGATACTGTTCCTATATTATTTATGAGTAGGTCCTGTATACTGGTCTTCTACCCTGTATGTGTAGTTTGTAGATACTGGTCCTTTACCCTGTATATGTAGCTTGTTGATACTGGTTTTATACCCTGTATATGTAGTTGTGGATACTGATCCTCTTCCCTGTATGTGTAGTTGTTGATACAGGTCCTCTACCCTATATATGTAGCTTGTGGATACTGGTCCTCTACCCTGTATATGTAGCTAGTGGATACTTGTCCTCTACCCTGTATATGTAGCTTGTTGATACTGGTCCTCTACCCTGTATATGCAGTTGTGGATATTGGTCCTCTACCCTGTATGTGCAGATGTGGATACTGGTCCTCTACCCTGTATATGTAGCTTGTGGATACTGGTCCACTACCATGTATATGTAGTTTGTTGATACTGGCCCTCTACCCTGTATATGGAGTTGTGGATACTGGTCTTCTACCCTGTATATGTAGCTTGTGGATACTTGTCCTCTACCCTGTATGTGTAGTTGTGGATACTGGTCCTCTACCCTGTATATGTAGTTGTGGATATTGGTCCTCTACCCTGTATATGTAGCTTGTGGATACTTGTCCTCTACCCTGTATGTGTAGTTGTTGATACTGGTCCTCTACCCTGTATATGTAATTGTGGATACTGGTCTTCTACCCTGTATATGTAGCTTGTGGATACTTGTCCTCTACCCTGTATGTGTAGTTGTGGATACTGGTCCTTTACCCTGTATATGTAGTTGTGGATACTGGTCCTCTACCCTGTATATGTAGCTTGTGGATACTTGTCCTCTACCCTGTATGTGTAGTTGTGGATACTTGTTCTCTACCCTGTATATGTAGCTTGTTGATACTGGTCCTCTACCCTGTATATGTAGCTTGTTGATACTGCTACTCTACCATGTATATGTAGTTGTGGAAACCGGTTCTCTACCCTGTACATGTAGTTTGTTGATACTGGTCCTCTACCCTGTATATGTAGCTTGTGGATACTGGTCCTCTTCCCTGTATGTATAGCTTGTTGATACTGGTCCTCTTCCCTGTGTGTGTAGTTGTTAATACTGGTCCTCTTCCCTGTATGTTTAGTTGTGGATACTGGTCCTCTACCCTGTATATGTAGCTTGTTAATACTGGTTTTCTACCCTGTATGTGTAGCTTGTGGATACTACTCTTTTATTACCTGCATGTGTAGTTTGTGGATACTGGACCTCTACCCTGTATGTGTAGTTTGTGGATATTGTTCCTCTACTCTGTATGTGTAGTTTGTTGATACTGGTCCTATACCCTGTATGTATAGTTTGTGGATACTGGTCCTCTACCCTGTATGTAAAGTTGAGGATACTGGTCCTCTACACGGTATGTGTAGTTTGTTGATACTGTTCCTTTATCCTGTATATGTAGCTTTTGGATACTGGTCCTGTACCCTGTATATGTAGCTTGTGGATACTGTTCAACTACCCTGTAAATGTAGCTTGTGGATACTGGTCATATACCCTGTATGTGTAGTTATGGATATTGGCCCTCTACCCTGTATATGTAGCTTGTGGATATTGGTTCTCTATCCTGTATATCTTGCTTGTTGATAATGGTCCTCTTCCCTGTATATGTAGTTGTGGATACAGGTCCTTTACACTGTATGTGTAGTTGTGGATACTGGTTCTCTACCCTGTATATGTAGCTTGTGGATACTGGTCTTCTACCCTGTATGTGTAGTTGTGGATATTGGTCCTTTACCCTGTATGTGTAGTTTGTTGATACTGTTACTCTTTCCTGTATATGTAGTTGTGGATACTGGTCCTCTACTCTGTATGTGTGGTTGTGGATACTGGTGCTCTACCCGGAATATGTAGTTGTGGATACTGGTCCTCTTCTTTGTATGTGTAGTTGTGGATACTGGTCCTCTACCATGTATGTGTAGTTATGGATACTGGTTCTCTACACAGTATGTGTAGTTTGTTGATACTGGTCCTCTACCCTGTATATGTAGTTTGTTGATACTGCTCCTCTACACTTTATATGTAGTTGTGGATACTGGTCCTCTACCCTGTATGTGTAGTTATGGATATTGGCCCTCTACCCTGTATATGTATTTGTGGATACTGATCTTCTACCCTGAATGTATAGTTGGGGATACTACTCCTCTACCATGCATGTTAAGTTGTGTATACTGTTTCTAAATCCTGTATATGTAGTTTGTTGATACTGCCTTCCATCCTGAATGTGTATTTTTTTATACTAGCCTTCTACCCTGTATGTGCAGTTTGCAGATACTGGTCCTTTACCCTGTATATGTATTTGTGAATACTTGTCCACTACCCTGTATGTGTAGTTGTGGATACTTGCCCTCTACCATGAATTTGTAGTTTGATGATACTGTTCCTTTATTCTGTATATGTAGCTTGTGGTTACTGGTTCTCCACCCTTTATTTGTAGTTGTGGATTCTTGCCCTCTACCCTGAATTTGTAGTTTGATGATACTGTTCTTCTAGCCTGTATATGTAGTTGTGGTTACTGGTTCTCCACCCTTTATATGTAGTTGTAGATACTGGCCATCTACCCTGTATATGTAGTTGTGGATACTGGTCCTCTACCCTGAATGTGTAGTTGTGGATACTGGTCCTCTACCCTGTATGTGTAGTTTGTGTATACTGGTCTTCTACGTTGTAGATACTTGTCCTCTACCCTGTATATGTAGCTAGTGCATAATGGTCATCTACCCTGTATATGTAGCTTCTTGATACTGGTTATCTACCCTGTATATGTAGCTTGTGGATACTGGTCCTCTACTCTGTATATGTAGCTTGGGAATACTGGTCCTCTACCCTGTATATGTAGCTTGTTGATACTGGTCATCTACCCTGTATATGTAGTTTGTTGATACTGGTCTTCTACCCTATATATATAGTTGTGGATACTGGTCCTCTACCTTGTATGTGTAGTTGTGGATACTGGTCCTCTATGCTCTATATGTAGTAGTGGATACTGGTCCTCTACCCTGTATATGTAGCTTGTGGATACTGGTCCTCTATCTTGTATATGTTGCTTGCTGGTAATGATCCTCTTCACTGTATGTGTAGTTGTGGATACTGGTCCTCTACCCTGTATGTAAAGTTGTGGATGCTGGGCATCTACCCTGTATGTAATGTTGTGGATACTGGTCCTCTACCCTGTATGTAAAGTTGTAGATACTGGTCCTCTACCCTGTATGTAAAGTTGTGAATACTGGTCCTCTACCCTGTATGTAAAGTTGTGGATACTGGGCCTCTACCCTGTATGTGTAGTTGTGGATACTGGTCCTCTACCCTGTATGTAAAGTTGTGGATACTGGTCCTCTACCGTGTATGTAAATTTGTGGATTCTGGTCCTCTACCCTGTATGTAAAGTTGTGGATACTGGTCCTCTACCCTGTATGTAAAGTTGTGGATACTGGTCCTCTACCCTATATGTAAAGTTGTGGATACTGGTCCTTTACCCTGTATGTAAAGTTGTGGATACTGGTCCTCTACCCTGTATGTAAAGTTGTGGATACTGGTCCTCTATCTACCCTGTATGTGTAGCTTGTGGATACTGGTCCTCTACCCTGTATGTAAAGTTGTAGATACTGGTCCTCTACCCTGTATGTAGAGTTGTGGATACTGGTCCTCTACCCTATATGTAAAGTTGTGGATACTGGTCCTCTACCCTGTATGTAAAGTTGTGGATATTGGTCCTCTACTCTGTATGTGGAGTTGTAGATACTGGTCCTCTACCCTGTATTTAAAATTGTGGATACTGGTCCTCTACCCTGTATGTAAAGTTGTGGATACTGGTCCTCTACCCTGTATGTAAAGTTGTTGATACTGGGCCTTTACCCTGTATGTAAAGTTGTGGATACTGGGCCTTTACCCTGTATGTAAAGTTGTGGATACTGGTCCTCTACCTTGTTTGTAAAGTTGTGGATATTGGTCCTCTACCCTGTATGTGGAGTCGTTGATACTGGTCCTTTACCCTGTATGTAAAGTTGTGGATACTGGTCCTCTACCTTGTTTGTAAAGTTGTGGATATTGGTCCTCTACCCTGTATGTGGAGTCGTTGATACTGGTCCTCTACCCTGTATGTAGAGTTGTGGATACTGGTCCTCTACCCTGTATGTAGAGTTGTGGATACTGGTCCTCTACCCTGTATGTAGAGTTGTGGATACTGGTCCTCTACCCTGTATGTAAAGTTGTGGACACTGGTCCTCTACCCTGTATGTAAAGTTGTTGATACTGGGCCTTTACCCTGTATGTGTAGTTGTGGATACTGGGCCTCTACCCTGTATGTGTAGTTGTGGATACTGGGCCTCTACCCTGTATGTGTAGTTGTGGATACTGGGCCTCTACCCTGTATGTGTAGTTGTGGATACTGGGCCTCTACCCTGTATGTTAAGTTGTTGATATTGGTCCTCTTCCTTGTATGTGTAGTTATGGATACTGGGCCTCTTCCCTGTATGTGTAGTTGTGGATACTGGTCCTTTACCCTGTATATGTAGTTGTGGATACTGGTCCTTTACCCTGTATATGTAGTTGTGGGTACTGGCCCTCTACCCTGTATGTGTAGTTGTGGATACAGGTCCTGTATCCTGTGTGTGTTATTTATGGATACTTGCCCTCTATCTGTGTCTGTTATTTTTTCAATACTGGCTCTTTACCTGTGTGTGTTATTTATCAATACTGGCTCTCTACCTGTGTGTTTTATTTATCGATACTGGCCTTCTACCTGTGTCTGTTATTTATGGGTACTGGCCCTCTACTTGTGTGTGTTATATATGGAAACTGGCCTTCTACCTGTGTGTGTTATCTATGGATACTGGCCTTCTACCTGTGTGTTATTTATGGATACTGGCCCTCTACCTGTGTGTGTTATTTATGGAAACTGGCCTTCTACCTGTGTGTGTTATCTATGGATACTGGCCTTCTACTTCTGTGTGTTATTTATGGATACTGGCCCTCTACCTGTGTGTGTTATTTATGGAAACTGGCCTTCTACCTGTGTGTGTTATTTATGGATACTGGCCTTCCACCTGTGTGTTTTATTTATGGAAACTGGCCTTCTACCTGTGTGTGTTATTTATGAATACTCGCCCTCTACCTGTGTGTTTTATTTATCGATACTGGCTCTGTGTGTTATTTATTGAAACTGGTCTTCTACCTGTGTGTGATATTTATGGAAACTGGCCTTTAACCTGCATGTGTTATTTATAGATACTGGCTCTATACCTGTGTGTTTTATTTATGGATACTTGCTCTGTGTGTTATTTATGATACTGGCCTTCTGCATGTGTATGTTATTTTTTAGGGATAATGGCCTTCTGCCTGTGTATTATTAATGGATACTGGCCTTTTACCTGTTTGTGTTATTTACAGATACTGGCCTTCTGTCTGTGTGTGTGTTTTATGGATACTGGCCTTATAACTGTGTGTGCTATTTATAGATACTGGCGTGTTAGTTTTGGATACTGGCCTTCTGTCTGTGTGTGTGTTTTATGGATACTGGCCTTATAACTGTGTGTGTGCTATTTATAGATACTGGACTTCTGTTTGTGTGTGTTATTTTTGGAAACTGGCCTTCTACCTTTGTGTGTTATTTATAGATACTGGCATTCTGTCTGTGTGTGTTATTTTTGGATACTGGCCTTCTATCTGTGTGTGTTGTTTTTGGATACTGGCATTCTGTCTGTGTGTGTTATTTGGATACTGGCCTTCTATCTGTGTCTGTGTGTGTGTGTTTTATGGATACTGGCCCTCTACCTGTTTGTTTTATTCATGATACTGGCTCTGTGTGTTATTTATTGAAACTGGTTTTCTACCTGTGTGTGATATTTATGGAAACTGGCATTCTACCTGTGTGTGTTATTGATAGATACTGGCTCTATACCTGTGTGTTTTATTTATCGATACTTGCTCTGTGTGTTATTTATAGTAACTGGCCTTCTGCCTGTGTGTGTTATTGATGGATACTGGCCTTCTACCTGTGTATGTTATTAATGTAAAATGGCCTTCTGCCTGTATATTATTTATGGATACTGCCCTTTTACCTGTTTGTGTTATTTATGGATACTGGCCTTCTATATGTGTGTGTGTTGTTTTTGGATACTGGCCTTCTACCTGTGTGTGTTCTTTATGGATACTGGCCTTCTACCTGTGTGTGTTCTTTATGGATACTGACCTTCTGCCTGTGTGTGTTCTTTATGGATACTGGCCTTCTACCTGTGTGTATTATTTATTGATACTGGCCTTCTACCTGTGTACGTTATTTATGGATAATGGCCTTCTGCCTGTGTATTATTTATGGATACTGGCCTTTTACCTGTTTGTGTTATTTATGGATACTGGCCTTCTATATGTGTGTGTTGTTTTTGGATACTGGCCTTCTATCTGTGTGTATTCTTTATGGATACTGACCTTCTACCTGTGTGTGTTCTTTATGGATACTGACCTTCTACCTGTGTGTATTATTTATCGATACTGGCCTTCTACCTGTGTGTGTTATTGATAGATACTGGCTCTATACCTGTGTGTTTTATTGATGAATACTTGCTCTCTGTGTTATTTATAGTAACTGGCCTTCTGCCTGTGTGTGTTATTTATGGATACTGGCCTTTTACCTGTGTATGTTATTTTTTAAGGATACTGGCCTTCTGCCTGTGTATTATTGATGGATACTGGCCTTTTACCTGTTTGTGTTATTTATGGATACTGGCCTTCTGTCTGTGTGTGTTTATGAATACTGGTCTTCTACCTGTTTGTGTTATTTATGGATACTGGCCTTCTGTCTGTCTGTGTTTATTTATACTGGTCTTCTACCTGTGTGTGTTATTTATGGATACTGGCCTTCTGTCTGTGTGTGTGTTTTATGGATACTGGCCTTCTGTCTGTGTTTGTTAGTTTTGGATACTGGCCTTCTACCTGTGTGTGTGTGTTTTATGGATACTGGCCTTCTATCTGTGTATGTTATTTAAAAATACTGGCCTTCTGTCTGTCTGTGTTATTTTTGGAAACTGGCCTTCTTCCTTTGTGTGTTATTTATAGATACTTGCATTCTGTCTGTGTGTGTTATTTTTGGATACTGGCCTTCTATCTGTGTGTGTTGCTTTTGGATACTGGCCTTCTAAATGTGTGTGTTCTTTATGGATACTGACCTTGTACCTGTGTGTGTGTGTGTGTGTGTTTTATGGATACTGGCCCTCTACCTGTGTGTTTTATTTATGATACTGGCTCTGTGTGTTATTTATTGAAACTAAACCTGTGTGTGATATTTATGGAAACTGGCCTTCTACCTGTGTGTGTTATTGATAGATACTGGCTCTATACATGTGTGTTTTATTTATCAATACTTGCTCTGTGTGTTATTTATAGTAACTGGCCTTCTGCCTGTGTGTGTTATTAATGGATACTGGCATTCTACCTGTGTTTGTTATTTATGGATAATGGCCTTCTGCCTGTGTATTATTTATGTATACTGGCCTTTTACCTGTTTGTGTTATTGATGGATACTGGCCTTCTGTCTGTGTGTGTGTTTTATGGATACTGGCCTTTTACCTGTGTGTGTCATTTATGGATACTGGCTTTCTGTCTGTGTGTGTGTTTTATGGAAACTGGCCTTATAAATGTGTGTGCTATTAATAGATACTGGCCTTCTGTCTGTGTGTGTTAGTTTTGGATACTGACCTTCTACCTGTGTGTGTTATTTATAGATACTGGCGTTCTGTCTGTGTGTGTTATCTATGGATACTGGCCTTCTACCTGTGTGTGTTATTTATGGATACTGGCCTTCTTTCTGTGTGTTGTGTTGGATACTGGCCTTCTACCTGTGTGTGTGTGTGTTTTATGGATACTGGCCTTCTACCTGTGTGTGTTATTTATAGATACTGGCGTTCTGTCTATTTGTGTTATTTTTGGATACTGGCTCTACCTGTGTGTGTTATTTATGGAAACTGGCCTTCTACCTGTGTGTGTGTTTTATGGATACTGGCCTTCTACTTGTGTGTATTATTTATAGATACTGGCCTTCTGTCTGTTTGTGTTTTTTGGATACTGGCCTTCTACCTCTGTGTGTTATTTATAGATACTGGCCTTATGTCTGTGTGTGTTATTTATGGATACTGGCCTTTTACCTATGTGTGTTATTTATGGATACTGGCCTTCTACTTGTGTGTGTTATTTATGGGTATTAACACTCTATCTCTGTGTGTTATTTTTGGATACTGGGGCTCCACCTGTGTTTGTTATTTTTGGATACTGGCCTTCTACCTGTGTGTTTTATTTATGTATACTGGCCCTCTAGGTGTGTGTGTTATCTTTTGATACTGGCCTTCTACCTGTTTGTGTTATCTATGGATACTGGCCCTCTGCCTGTGTGTGTTATCTATGGATACTGGCCTTAAACCTGTGTGTGTTATCTATGGATACTGGTCCTCTACCTGTGTGTGTTATCTATGGATACTGGCCTTCTACCTGTGTGTGTTATCTATTGATACTGGCCCTCTACCTGTGTGTGTTATCTATGGATACTGGCCTTCTACCTGAGTGTGTTATCTATTGATACTGGCCCTCTACCTGTGTGTGTTATCTATGGATACTGGCCTTCTACCTGAGTGTGTTATCTATGGATACTGGCCCTCTACCTATGTGTGTAATCTATGGATACTGCCCTTCTACCTGTGTATGTTATATATGGATACTGGCCTTCTACCTGTGTGTGTTATCTATGGATACTGGCCCTCTGCCTGTGTGTGTGTTATCTATGGATACTGGCCTTCTACCTGAGTGTGTTATCTATGGATACTGGCCCTCTACCTGTGTGTGTAATCTATGGATACTGGCCTTCTACCTGTGTGTGTTATCTATGGATACTGGCCCTCTGCCTGTGTGTGTTATCTATGGATACTGGCCTTCTACCTGAGTGTGTTATTTCTGGATACTGGCCCTCTACCTGTGTGTGTTATCTATGGATACTGGCCCTCTACCTGTGTGTGTTATCTATGGATACTGGCCTTCTACCTGTGTGTTTTATTTATGTATACTTGCCCTCTACCTGTGTGTGTTATATATGGATACTGGCCTTCTACCTGAGTGTGTTATTTGTGAATACTCGTCCTCTACCCTGGAAGATATGAGCTTTAGTTGTCTATGTTGCAATAACACAATCAATGTGAAATAAATAAATTTCAAACAATAACTCAACCTCTTAAAAGTAACAATACTTTTACAATGAAAACCCTGTGTTTAAAAAATATATCTTCTAAATCATTAAATAAACATAGAAAACAGAAATGGTGATAAACTTTCACCCTGACGCACACCAAGTCGTATACGGCTATCATCTACGGTTAATTTCTTATAAGTACAAATTGTTACCCCAGGTTTTAACAAAGCAATGTTAAAAATGGTTCCCCTTAAACACAAGTCAATGAACGGGGGGGGGGGGGGGGGGGTGATGTGACAGTTAACAGTGACATTTCTTGTTTACCATGGATTATCATGCGCATACTACTTTTGTTAAATCCATAAAAGTGCAGTGCAATTTCTCTCCTATGTTAAGTACATGTGTAATGAAAGTGTCCAAAATAAATATATCATCGTCGATGCCCATCCCTCCCCTATTTTAAAGTCTACCTGCGCTTCAAAGTAACTGTTATATTACGAACGCACGCACGCACGCACGCACGCACGCACGCAATTATTAACCCTACTTTGTGTAACGCGTGCGAATAATTTCCAAAATGTGCTAAGTACGTAAGCGATTCCGCTGCAATTATCGACATTATCAATATCGCCCTTTTTATGGAACGGAATTGTGTCGTCTACAGACAAAGAAACTGGGAAACACTGTTGAACTGAACTCTTACCACGTAGGTATTTTATATGCCATACATCGATTTTTTATATAAAATTATCATTTAAGTACAAACAAGAGACAAGATGGTGTTTTTCTATTAGTATGCTAACGTTATCGAACTTTTTCAGACATATATGAACGTATGTGCATACAACATGTATCCGGTGCAATGCATTTGTGTCTTGTGTAACACGAGCACGTGAAATCTGTATAAGTTATAAAAATACTAATATGTTAAATGTGTTTCAGATATGAAATGAAATGTATCATCTTACTAATTGCATTGAAATGTGGACCTAATTTCATCAATATTTTAAGTCGTAGATTTAGACTTAGGCTCTAAATGTCAAAAATTTGAGATTCGAATAACATCTATTGAACAAGCAAATTACTATAATTATTTGTAGAATCAATCAGTTATAATGATTATTTAACAGAAAATGTTACAGGATCAACTTTCTTACCCGTAAGTGTATGTTTACAGGGTTTTACAAAAATGTAAGATTTGATGAATTTAGGCCTCGTAATCGGTACAAAATGTACATGTGAAAGTATGATCGAAGCAATACGCACATGTATATTCGGTACAAAACGTACACGGTGTATTAGTTACAGGCCACTATATGTGAACGTTATATTATGTACCGAGTATAATTCGTACATTTACACATATGTGCAGTTTCATGGGAAGTACGGTGATTCTACTCAGATTCACTTTTAGGCTCCATCATTAGAACTTGAAGTTATATATGTGAATATATATATAAGAAAGTATCAGTGCATGTGATATGTTACATTCTGTTACATTAGTAGATTTGTAACCAGAACAGAACTGTTCTAGATTTATATGATTTAGAAAGTTATAGATATATGTAATCACCATCGAAAATAAAAAATAAAACACGCAACGCCAACAAAAGTATTAACAAGCTGTAACACGTGACAATCGTATTGCTTTAATCAATACATATTTATAATACGATTTATCATTATGAATAATATTATTAAGACCAACTTCAGTAACATTGAACATAATTTATACATGTTAAAGTTTATATAAGACATTGCTTTTTACATCATCTAAAAATGAATAGAAATGCATTTTACCTTAATGATATGGCATGTCTATACTTTGCAGAAAGATATTGGAAAACAATAAGCGAGAACACAGAGTATATATATTAAGTCATAACCTAGCAATACCATCAACAGAGAGAAAAGTGAGGAGAGATGGACAGAGACATCTAGAAGCTGGTCAGTGTAACACAGTGTATGCAAATGATTCAAACAGAGTTTATAATGATATTATACTAATATTTGTTTGTGAACAGTTATAAAGACAACAACATCTGTGATAAACGAACCCTTTGCTACTACATATATACAAAAACAGCAATGAAATATGTTTAAAGTGATAAACGACGCATTTAAATTTTGAAACGTATTTTTGAATGAAAATGAATACGCATCGAGGAAAAATACATTGGATTAAAGAGAAACACTGTTAATATGATACTAATTTAGAAAAAAAGCTATGTTATATTGTACCTTGTTTCCGGATTCAAGTGATCGGAATTCCTAATATTCAGCTTACGTGATGTAACATCTACGAGTTACCCCGACTGGAAGTTTGAAATATATAATGATTACGTAAGACAATGGGTACAGCAAATGGAAAATTGAAAAATAACATTGTGGCAAAGTTTGACCCTTCAGCACCGGAACCTTACATCTCAGAGAGTGAAATTAAGCTACTCAGACATATCTGGGATACCCTTAAAGAAGACATTTCAAAAGTTGGAGTTATCACTTTTGTAAAGTAATTATTTTTGTTGATAATGTGAATGTATTGTTTTGTCCTGGCACAGTTTTTGTTGATTAGTTGACTTGTGATTAACAAACTTTGTGTTAACGTCCGTCCTTAGACAACTCTTGTTCCTTCTTTGCCGTCGGTAATGTATGATTATTTTCTTTTGTGTTCCGTTGTAAAGTGGTTTTGAAGATGTTATTTGCACGCGTTGTCTTGTGGTTTAGACTTTCATATTGTGCGTGTGTTCGTGTGCGTGTACATGTCCGTTCACGCGTGTTTGTATTGATATTTATGTAAATTATGGACAAAGCTTCTACTTGGAGATTATGTTTATCATTTGTTTTATTTAAACATCACAAAACAAACGATTCGTTTATTTTCTTTAACTTAGATCCCTCACGAGTTGATACTAATTTGGTTGATGGTAAATGTAAAAAAGATTCAGTACATCGAATTAAATTAATAAAATCAAAATTTAAGAGAATAAGAATGAAGCGAATGTTGTCTTCAATGTCGACACATATTTGAATCTGATATGTGTTCCCCATAAATGGTTATTTAAAGTATTATTCAGATAATATCATGGGTGTAGGAGCATTTCTAGGGGCCAACATGAGGAGTGTGGAGAGAGTAAACTATGGGGGGGGGGGGGGGAGGGGCAAAGTATATGCTGGCCCCTCCAACCTGAACATTGGGGATGGGGGCGGCCCCCCTCTCACCCCCCCCCCCCCCCCCCCGGCTCCTACACCTATGAATATTTAATGGCTATAACCAGCGACATGAATTATATAACGTCAAACTACATAGTAACGCCCCTTGTTCTTACGCTTTAAAAGTCCTATTCAATTTGGCTTGAAATATTTTCAAAATTGTTCATAGTGGTTGTGATTTCTTGCTGTAGATGAGTAAAACAAATGCTGACATAGCATATACTGCAATAAGACATCACTGGTGTTAAAAAAAGACTTGTATAGGATTTTAACAGATACATGTACTTATGAGCATTTTTGATAAAAAATCTCACGGCGTCATTGCACTGTCTTTAAAAACAAACAAGCTGGTCAACCTACCAGTAAGTGTGCCTTTTATGTGGAGAAACAGTCATGCTTTGAAAAAATACTTTAACAAATCTTTGTGGAATATTTTGTTTTAAAATGGAAATCCTTAACCTTATTTTAAATAGAACAAAGAACAAAATTCAACTGTTCTGTGTGACCTATAGTTGATAACTCCTCAGACATGTACATATAATCGAAGGTAACTTTGACCTTTAAACAATAGAAAACTTGTCTTAAACTGTACACGCCGTTGCAAAACTTTCCTAAACAATATTGATATTAGAATATGAATTTTTCGAACTATGGCTAAATTTCTCATATTTCTTATGACTGCCCTACCTTCTTTATTGCTTGTCTGTTGTCAGTACGTTATACACCTTCTGTGGTCACTGGTGTCATTTAAGCTTCTCCTCTCTGACAGCACGGTCAAGTGTGTGTTCGCCTGTTCGAACTGTTTGTCTTAGCGCCAGTTAGGCCGGCTGCTTGTCTACATATTTACCTTTCTGATTGATTGTTTTGCGTGTTCCTTATGACAGCCATACTGCTTCCTAATGCCAGCCACAATGCTTACATTCCCATCCGTCTGATTTACTTCTTTTCTGATTTCCCGCTTAACTTTGCCTGTCCGCCGTACTGCTTGGATATCTAACCGTTTGCTTAATTTTGTTCTGGTGTTTCTAATCACCTTGCCTGTTTTCCCGCCAACCTTATTGCTAGTATGACAGTGGGCGTGCCTTATTACATACAACATACTAACAATATAATATCGCAGTGTTCTCATCATAAATACATTCACTACTAGAGTATTTATCGTGCCCTTTAGTAACATACATTCGCAAAACTATCAAGGATGAAAACAGCACCTCCTCCAGATTGCTTTCCCGCTATTTAAGTTGTTTGGTGACACAACTTTAGTATTGTCAGTTTGACTAATTCCGTTGTATCACCAGTCATCTTAAAGGCATGGTTTAATTACAAAAAAAGCACCGATGGTTATCCGAACATGGTAGATTTCGTTAGCAGGATCCAATCGTGTCATCCATAAATAGAAATATTTTGAAAATGAAAAAAGACAAACCGTTTAAAAAAGTTAAAGTTATTATGTCATAAGAATACTACACAAACACGGGGCGTATACTATGTCACAACGTGAAGTGATTTTTTCACAGTAATGCGACGGGTTAGCTCATAATTCTGGTCATAAATCGTTTACGCAATATTGACAGGAAATATATAAAGAAACGAGAACACATTCGGCGCTATGAAGAATCCTAGATGAGAGAACTAATCAGTCGCATTTGGGATTTGCATCTCCGGTATGACAAAATAACTATAATTATCCATCCTGCTGATGTTTATAACAAATATGCAAGCAAGAATGCCAAATATATAACTAATCCGTCGCATTACTGTGAACAAATCACTTCACGCCGTGACATACTATACACCCCGTGACCAAGAAAAGCTTATTAAATGAGGTCTTATGACTTCGTTATATAAACGTTATTTATTAAATGTATTGATTTTTTTCTTTCAATGAATATAACTGTAGATCAGCCCTTTGTTCATTCTGTCCTTCAAACACTTTGAAATGTCATGATCACAAATAACAAAGACATTGCCAGATTGCAATACATATGTTTATTGTATGTTTAATTATCGCATAAAGTAGAACTATTGACGGAATGTAACCCAGTAGTCGATTACGGAAACATTAAGACTTATGGTGCCATGATGTTCCGCCAGCCAGATGGTTATCGAGTAGTTACATACGTATATGATATTAAGGTTTTGATATGCCACTCCCAAGCCGATTATCAGATAAATACAGACTTGTACGATGCAATGTGTTACAACGCATTGAGCCATATATTATATAGAGATTCTTGTCCAGACTTCATCTCCATAGCCTCTTGCCGTATTTTGATGAAACTTACCACCAGCGATTGTTATCAAGCCTAATTGTGCATATCATCGGCACGTTTCGCTCCGGCTATTTTTCTCAGAGTTAGTTTGTTCTGTCTTCTCAAAACCTTCTTGCAGGATTTGAATGAATGCAATTTAAATGGTAGCTTGTGTCGAATTGAGACATATGTTTCTGCGAGAAAAACGCACTGTAGTTTCTTTTACATTTACAAAATGTCTCACAATACGCCAGTCAAAAGTTTGTGGTAAATTCATTTGTACTGAAAACACTTTATGGGGCAAATAAAAGGCCATAACTCCAATATAACTTGAGCAATCTGGTTTGATGAAGATTGGATAAGAACTGCTCAAGTAAAAGAGCAGACAACTTCGTTGATGCTTTTAATTTGGTCACATTTTGGCAAGTAAAGGGCCATTACTCCAAAGTGACTCGAGCGATCTGGCTAATTATCAAACTTGACCAAACTGTTATGCCTATAAACATTCTGATCAAAGTTGATAAAGATCAAATAAAGGCTTTCCAAGTTAGAGAGCGCACACTGCTAGTTTTGTCAAATTTTGGCAATTAAAGTGTCATAACTCCAGAGTGTCTGTTTATCAAAATTGGCCGAGATATTATGCCCACAAAAATCCTGACCAAGTTCGGTGAAGATTGGCTAAGAATAGCTCAAGTTTGAGGGATGACAAATTTTGGACGCTGCACGCCCGCCGTGGGTACTCTAGTGATACTATAAGTAAAGCATATAGTATATAATTGCTTCAAGACCGTGCATTTAATGGAAAGACCGTACATGGATACATTTGAAAGGTTTATGTACCTTACTTTCATTGCATTTTTGGGGGGTGGGGGAGGGAGGGACTGCAATGGCTGAAAAGGAACGTTACGACTCCAGTAGACCGAAATGGACCTTGTCATATGTCAAACTGGCTAGTTCCCACCGCCGATCTGAGTAACTCCATCTCCCCGACCGGCCAAATTCGGCGACCAAGATTGACCAGATGCTTGGTCGGGGGTCTTACACGACGGTAAAAGACCTCTGCCGAACTTCTAGTGGACCATACTATATCAACTCAAGACCCTTCCAGACCACTTCAAGGTCACTTGCCAACACACATCCATCTTCTACTCGACCTCTTCACGACCTTCCAGACCCCTTCCCGATGTCTACCCGATTAACGCGACCAGCCCGACCTTTTCTCGACCTCTACCCGACATCTACCCGACCTATACCCGATTATGTACTATCGGGCACGATAGCAGCAGACTAGGTATAAAACTGTAGTATTTTGTTCGGTATTTAGCTAACCAAACACTATCGAAGAAGAACATCATGGAAGTTGAGCTGCAGGCATTATATAGACAGATTGATAAAAATATGTGACTAGATGTCTTCCGGATACACGACACCTTGTACACGAGTATACATGAGTTTACCAGAGCGCTACAAGATGTATATCAGACCGCTTCCAGACCGTCTGGCTTCTTGAGCGCTACAATCCGTGTTAAAACCCCGACCGCTTCCGACCAAGGTAGACCGCTGCTGACCGGGCGGGACCCCTACCCCCTGCAGACCGAGGGAGATTGTTTCACGATCGCATGATCGAGTTTGATCAAGGTACTCAAATCGGCGGTGAAAACGTACCAATACCAACATACGTATATATTTTTACTTCACTGACGGTCACGGTGAACCATGGTCTGTAAAATGTCCAAACCATAACTATACTATATATTGCTCTGGCCGACCTATACATACGAAATTAATGCGTAGCTCCAGTGGGCACAAGTAGTTTCAAGTTTACATAAATATGATTGTTATACAAATTGTATACTAAATTTTACCCTGTGTAAATATTTTTTAAACAAGAGCTCCGCCAAGCATTACACGCCCGAAGGTTTAGATTGAATGAGAGAAAAAAAAGATAGGGGGTGTGGAGAATAATAAAAATTTCAGTTTCAAGTGGGGAATATTTTTTGGAGGAGTGGGGTTTGTGGTTAGGGGTAGGGGTTTCTTTATATCGTCTTGTGTTGCACTCTGCACATTGACTCACCGCCACCTACTTATATTTCAAGTTTCAAATCAATACCTTCATATTTATGGCTTACTGCCCCATATGGCTCAGTGCGTTGTAACCCAAGAAGTTCTATTTCCACTGTAAACCTGCCGCTTTATAGGTAAACTGTACAAATTAAACGCCTTTCCATATATACATCACAACAACATTTCCACACGTTGATCGTGTACTTGTGTTTGATGTTGTCCTTAGCGCACTAGCGCACCAAGCAATAGGTAAATAACTCGGAAATATGGAGGGCCTCCAAACTGGTCATCAATAACAGTAACATGGACAATAACAATAACAGTAACAGTAACATGAACATTATGTCATTATTCTTCCATTATTCCATAAAAGTCTTATATGATTTGTTCCTAGAATGAGAAAAAGCAATTTCCGATTTGTTCCTTTGATAACACCCTATCGCGTTGACAATAAACGTTTTGTGAAACTTGATGAAAGGAACATTTTCTTTCAGTTAAAGTACGCATGGGGAGTATTGGAATTATAGTTGAGATGAACTTCTCCCGACGACGTTTTAATAGTTGTTTTCTGTCTTTATTTCTAGATTCGAATTAAAACATGCACATAACCCGCTGGCTCCAAACCTGCGCCATATTATGTTTTTTTCTAATTCTAGGCATACACGTGATTTATATATTTGATATTTCCTCTTAATCTGCATATAAACAGGCTCATATAGAAAAGTGTCAAATGGCTTGATAACTGCTCATACTGTAAGTATTTAAAAAATATATTTACACAATTTGGCAATTTTGCTACTTTAAGTTGTGTTTTTAAGGTGACCGTGAGTTTCCACGGGGAATTTAGAGATATGTGTGCGCTGGTTATCCGAGTACTGTAGGCTAAACACTTTCGAAAGGATTTCGTTTTGCCATTAGTCAAGTACAAGAACTAATTTAAGTTAGCTGGAATATAATGTATTACGTATGTTGTTTATCGACATATACAAATGAAAATTACCTGATATGGATTGCATTACAGGTTATAACTACATTAGTTACACATCTCTCCAATGATGTTTAAATGGACATGTCTACTGGACTGAAACAAACTAAAAACGAATTGGAGTAAATATAAAGAGAGCCAGAACGCAAAGAAAATGAGATATACGCACAAAAGAAAAATCAGCAAAATAACAGTAAAACAAAAGTTTAGCACCTTTTACCAATTTCCGACCGCTCTATTCCGTACTGCATCACCACATACGCTATTCAAACCAAAGTATCATAAGCTTAACTAAAAACATTTAAAGTCAATAATTGGATTGAAACCTAGTCCATTAAGAACAAAACAGAAGCGCATGTATTGCACGTTAGAAACTTCAGATTGTTCCAACACTTAGGGATGAAGGTTTCAGATATAATGGAAGTCCTTCTAGTTAGAATAATTGATTTTACTACTGCTAAGCGTGTAAAGGCTATATATAGACGCCGCTGAGAAAGATGTTTTTAATCGATCAATAACTCAATATTTGGTAGAATAATGGAAATCTGAACGAATGTGTTAAAATTATATTAATGCCTTTGGCAATGCCTCCATTCTTCAATCATTAATAATAATAATAATAATAATAATAATAATAATAATAATAATAATATAATATAATAATAATAATAATAATAATAATAATAATAATAATAATAATAATAATAATAATAATATAATAATAATAATAATAATAATAATAATAATAATAATAATAATAATAAAACACTAAGTGATAATGTGTTTGCTATAAGAAGACAGAACGAAAATAAAATCAACTGGACCAATCAGTGTAGTGATGTATATCCTAGACTAAACGTTTGGTGCATGCTTTTCATAATAACTACTTTAAAGAAAACATGGCGAAAATGTCAAGTTCTGTACAGTTTATTGATACTTTTTCACTGTGTTTACAAGGAGTTTGCAAAGAAAAATCTCGTTTTGACAAAAGTAACTATACTTTTATAAGGTACTTTCCAGATATATTTTTTGTAATGATAACAAGAAGGACATAGGTAAATAAAAGATGAAGAATATGTTATTTCAATACATGAGTTTATTCGCTGACATAACAAATCTTGGAATTCATGAATCTACTGTTAGAAATATAAAGCGATGAAAAATATATTGTTGAAACCAAAATAAGTTGTTTACTAATAAGCAAACATAAAATGACATGAATGTATACGATCTCAAACCTTCATATGCATGAGATTAATAATTAACATACTTCTCAGGTGGAGTTATATATGCATGAGATTAATAATGAACATACCTCTCAGGTGGAGTTATATAAGCATGGGATTAATAATCAACATACCTCTCATTTGGAGTTATATATGCATGAGATTAATAATTAACATACTTCTCAGGTGGAGTTATATATGCATGAGATTAATAATTAACATACCTCTCATTTGGAGTTATATATGCATGAGATTGATAATTAATATACTTCTTAGGTGGAGTTATATATGCATGAATTTAATAATTAACATACTTCTCAGGTGAAGTTATATATGCATGAGATTAATAATTAACATACCTCTCATTTGGAGTTATATATGCATGAGATTAATAATTAACATACCTCTCAGGTGGAGTTATATATGCATGAGATTAATAATTAACATACTTCTCAGTTGGAGTTATATATGCATGAGATTAATAATTAACATACCTCTCATTTGGAGTTATATATGCATGAGATTAATAATTAACATACCTCTCAGGTGGAGTTATATATGCATGAGATTAATAATTAACATACTTCTCAGTTGAAGTTATACATGTATATGCATGAGATTAATAATTAACATACCTCTCATTTGGAGTTATATATGCATGAGATTAATAATTAACATACCTCTCAGGTGGAGTTATATATGCATGAGATTAATAATTAACATACTTCTCAGTTGGAGTTATATATGCATGAGATTAATAATTAACATACCTCTCATTTGGAGTTATATATGCATGAGATTAATAATTAACATACTTCTCAGGTGGAGTTATATATGCATGATATTAATAATTAACATACCTCTCATTTGGAGTTATATATGCATGAGATTGATAATTAATATACTTCTTAGGTGGAGTTATATATGCATGAGATTAATAATTAACATACTTCTCAGGTGAAGTTATATATGCATGAGATTAATAATTAACATACCTCTCATTTGGAGTTATATATGCATGAGATTAATAATTAACATACCTCTCATTTGGAGTTATATATGCATGAGATTAATAATTAACATACTTCTCAGGTGGAGTTATATATGCATGAGATTAATAATTAACATACCTCTCATTTGGAGTTATATATGCATGAGATTGATAATTAATATACTTCTTAGGTCGAGTTATATATGCATGAGATTAATAATTAACATACTTCTCAGGTGAAGTTATATATGCATGAGATTAGTAATTAACATACCTCTCATTTGGAGTTATATATGCATGAGATTAATAATTAACATACCTCTCAGGTGGAGTTATATATGCATGAGATTAATAATTAACATACCTCTCAGGTGGAGTTATATATGCATGAGATTAATAATTAACATACCTCTCATGTGGAGTTATATATGCATGAGATTAATAATTAACATACCTCTCAGGTGGAGTTATATATGCATGAGATTAATAATTAACATACTTCTCAGGTGGAGTTATATATGCATGAGATTAATAATTAACATACTTCTCAGGTGGAGTTATATATGCATGAGAATAATAATTAACATACTTCTCAGGTGGAAATATATATGCATGAGATTAATAATTAACATACCTATCAGGTGGAGTTATATATGCATGAGATTAATAATTAACATACTTCTCAGTTGGAGTTATATATGCATGAGATTAATAATTAACATACCTCTCAGGTAGAGTTATATATGCATGAGATTAATAATAAACATACTTTCAGGCGGAGTTATATATGCATGAGATTAATAATTAACATACTTCTCAGGTGGAGTTATATATGCATGAGATTAATAATTAACATACTTCTCAGGTGGAGTTATATATGCATGAGATTAATAATTAACATACTTCTCAGTTGGAGTTATATATGCATGAGATTAATAATTAACATACCTCTCAGGTTGAGTTATATATGCATGAGATTAATAATAAACATACTTTCAGGCGGAGTTATATATGCATGAGATTAATAATTAACATACTTCTCAGGTGGAAATATATATGCATGAGATTAATAATTAACATTCCTCTCAGGTGGAGTTTCATCATTAGCATGTGTAAATAAACTAATAGACAAAGGCATATAATATTATATGGAGCGCATGATCCAGCGGTAGAGCACCGAACCTTTGGTCGGAGAGTCCCGGGGTTCGATCCTCCACCACGGCTGTGTGTGGTGCCCTTGGGCAAGACACTTTTCTGCATATGCTTAGTACTGGTTATACCCAGGAAGACTTTGAGCGTGATTTGCCCAAGTTGTAAGAACTTGTTTCAAAATCGAAGTTAAACAAATACATTTAAATTAAACTTTAAATGTGCCTTTTTCTACGTTCGTGTCATACTATTTAAGAGCATTGTTAGAAATTGTATATAAACTATTTTCAATACCTTTCTTTGAAAATAAAATTGTATAATAGCTGACAGTAACCTGGGGAATTGTAAACACTTTGGTTTTATCACATGTTTAAGTCATATGCAACACCAAATTTACCAAGGGCATAAATATCTCTTTTGTCGTCGCGTCAGAAGATGAAGCTAATAAGTGTAAAGTCAAAACGCCGTAAAATACGAACCCCAACCATACGTTAATTTTGACTAAACTTTTAAAATTACGTGCGTAAACTTATATTGTATTATATAATAAGTTTATAACAGCGCATTGAGCCGAAACTATTGAAGTCATTCGCAAAAATAACAGTAAACTTTAGCTCACATGTCAATGGTATGATCAATTTAAATAAATTTGCGTAGTTTGTAATACGTCTACATATATATAACGTACAAAGTAATATTTATCCAGATCCTCCATAAAGTACTTTCAAAGTTGATAGATAGTTGTCTACATTCAAATTGAATGTTTTAATTTTTTTTGTTTTTTGGAATATAAAGAATAGATGGTGCTAGGATAAGGGTTATATATTTACATTCCTTTAAACCGTATTTTCTCAAATACATGTTACGTCAGGTCGATTTAAATATTAGCGTTGTAACATGTTTACTAGAAATCAATAAACTGTTATAACTTTTTTTTTGCGTTGGAGATTTGCAATAGTATTACCACATGTTGTTCTTTATAAAAACACTATTATGTGATTAAAATAAAAATGATATACGTTTAAAAGGAAACATTTTATTTGATTAGAAGTGTAATTCACAATACACATTTTATACCATTTGAGACATTTTATACCATTTGAGACATTTTTACTAGAACTTAATTTCTTTTTCAATTTTTCGAAAGTACTCATAAATAACAAGATAACACGTTTTTTAAAATGTACATACAGTTTTGTTTTGTTGAAAAATAAATTTGTGAAATGACTTTAATACTTAACCATGTTTTTCTTCATTCCCTTTTTCCCAAAACTCTCATAGTTTTATATAGTTTTAAATTATACTTTTCTCTTTTCTTTTGTTGCCGCAATTTTTTTTTTTGGACACCACTACCGTCTGTGTTAGTCTCTATGCCATACGTGTTCTCTAAACGACTAGACTCCGTTTTCACCCTTAAAATCGTCTGTTAGCCCTCGGTGGCATACAAATGACGCTAAATATTCAATCAATCAATCATTCACCCTTAAATATTTTATTAACTCGTACCAGTTGCTTATTTCTGATTTTCCTGGCGTACGTGTTACACGATGATCAAATGAAAATATTACAATAACAAAGAAAATGAAATTATCTTTAATTTGGTATAAAATTATTTATTCAATATGATTATTCAACAATATGAACAGTCTTTTATTCCCCGCATTACCCTGAAATCGGCGTAAGCCTCAACATCTGACGCAACGTCTTTTCTCATTATATACATCATTCACAAGATATTTTCTATCAAACCGTCATTACAAGTACGTTTGTCTTAGACCTATCAAAATATTGTTATTATAAAATATATCAAAAATATCTTTAGAATCAGTTATATTTTTGTGAATGATCTCGTATCAACATAAAACATCACAAATATATCATTTGTTGATTCAGTAATAAAACACCACAGACACAGTTGCCAAGATCTGCAACATGTAGTTTCTTACAGTTGCCAAGATCTGCAACATGTAGTTTCTTACAGTTGCCTAGAACTGCTACATGTAGTTACTTACAGTTGCCTAGAACTGCTACATGTAGTTACTTACAGTTGCCTACAACTGCTACATATAGTTTCTTACAGTTGCCTAGATCAACTACATGTAGTTTCTTACAGTTGCCTAGAACTGTTACATGTAGTTTCTTACAGCTGCATACAACTGCTACATGTACTTTCTTACAGATGTCTAGATCAGCTACATGTAGTTTCTTACAGTTGCCTAGAACTGATACATGTAGTTTCTTACAGTTGCCTAGATCAGCAACATGTAGTTTCTTACAGTTGCCAAGATCTGCAACATATAGTTTCTTACAGTTGCCTAGATCCGCTACATGTAGTTTCTTACACCTGCCTAGAACTGATACAGGTAGTTTCTTACAGTTGCCTAGATCAGCAACATGTAGTTTCTTACAGTTGCCAAGATCTGCAACATATAGTTTCTTACAGTCGCCTAGATCCGCTACATGTAGTTACTTACAGTTGCCTAGAACTAATACATGTAGTTTCTTACAATTGCCTACAACTGCTACATATAGTTTCTTACAGTTGCCTACAACTGCTACATGTAGTTTCTTACAGTTGCCTACAACTGCTACATATAGTTTCTTACAGTTGCCTAGATCAACTACATGTAGTTACTTACAGTTGCCTAGAACTGTTACATGAAGTTTCTTACAGCTGCATACAACTGCTACATGTACTTTCTTACAGTTGTCTAGATCGGCTACATGTAGTTTCTTACAGTTGCCTAGAACTGATACAGGTAGTTTCTTACAGTTGCCTTGATCAGCAACATGTAGTTTCTTACAGTTGCCAAGATCTGCAACATATAGTTTCTTACAGTCGCCTAGATCCGCTACATGTAGTTACTTACAGTTGCCTAGAACTAATACATGTAGTTTCTTACAGTTGCCTACAACTGCTACACATAGTTTCTTACAGTTGCCTAGATCAACTACATGTAGTTTCTTACAGTTGCCTAGAACTGTTACATGGAGTTTCTTACAGCTGCATACAAATGCTACATATAGTTTCTTACAGTTGCCTACAACTGCTACATGTAGTTTCTTACAGTTGCCTACAACTGCTACACATAGTTTCTTACAGTTGCCTAGATCAACTACATGTAGTTTCTTACAGTTGCCTAGATCAACTACATGTAGTTTCTTACAGTTGCCTAGATCAACTACATGTAGTTTCTTACAGTTGCCTAGAACTGTTACATGTAGTTTCTTACAGCTACATACAAATGCTACATGTAGTTTCTTACAGTTGTCTAGATCAGCTACATGTTGTTTCTTACAGTTGCCTAGAACTGATACAGGTAGTTTCTTACAGTTGCGTAGATCAGCAACATGTAGTTTCTTACAGCTGCCTAGAACTGCTACATATAGTTTCTTAGAATTGCCTAGATCAACTACATGTAGTTTCTTACAGTTGCCTAGACCTGATACAGGTAGTATCTTACAGATGCCTAGATCAGCAACATGTAGTTTCTTACAGTTGCCTAGAACTGCTACATGTATTTCCTTTTAGTTGCCTAGATCAACAACATGTAGTTTCTTACATTTGCCTAGATCAGCAACATGTAGTTTCTTACAGTTGCCTAGATCAACTACATGTACTTTCTTACAGTTGCCTAGATCAGCAACATGTAGTTTCTTACAGTTGCCTAGATCAGGAACATGTAGTTTCTTACAGTTGCCTAGATCAGCTTCATGTAATTTCTTATGGTTACCTAGTACTGATACATGTAGTTTCTTACAGTTGCCTAGAACTGTTACATGGAGTTTCTTACAGCTGCATACAAATGCTACATGTAGTTTCTTACAGTTGTCTAGATCAGCTACATGTTGTTTCTTACAGTTGCCTAGAACTAATACAGGTAGTTTCTTACAGTTGCCTAGATCGGCAACATGTAGTTTCTTACAGTTGCCTAGAACTGATACAGGTAGTTTCTTACAGTTGCCTAGATCAGCAACATGTAGTTTCTTACAGCTGCCTAGAACTGCTACATATAGTTTCTTACAATTGCCTAGATCAACTACATGTAGTTTCTTACAGTTGCCTAGAGCTGATACAGGTAGTATCTTACAGATGCCTAGATCAGCAACATGTAGTTTCTTACAGTTGCCTAGATCAACTACATGTAGTTTCTTACAGTTGCCTAGATCAGCAACATGTAGTTTCTTACAGTTGCCTAGATCAGGAACATGTAGTTTCTTACAGTTGCCTAGATCAGCTTCATGTAATTTCTTATGGTTACCTAGTACTGATACAGGTAGTTTCTTACAGTTGCCTAGATCAGCAACATGTAGTTTCTTACAGCTGCCTAGAACTGCTACTTATAGTTTCTTACAATTGCCTAGATCAACTACATGTAGTTTCTTACAGTTGCCTAGACCTGATACAGGTAGTATCTTACAGATGCCTAGATCAGCAACATGTAGTTTCTTACAGTTGCCTAGAACTGCTACATATAGTTTCTTACAGTTGCTTAGATCAACTACATGTAGTTTCTGACAGTTGCCTTGATCAGCAACATGTAGTTTCTGACAGTTGCCTAGATCAGCAACATGTAGTTTCTTACAAATGCCAAGAACTGCTACATATAGTTTCTTACAGTTGCATAAATCAACTACATATAGTTTCTTACAGTTGCCTAGACGTGGTACAGGTAGTTTCTTACAGTTGCATACAACTGCTACATGTAGTTTCTTACAGTTGCCTAGATCAGCTACATGTAATTTCTTACGAATACCTAGTACTGATACAGGTAGTTTCTTACAGTTGCCTAGATCAGCATCATGTAGTTTCTTACAGTTGCCTACAACTGCTACATGTATTTTTTACAGTTGCCTAGAACTGATACAGATAGTTTCTTACAGTTGCCAATATCAGCAACATGTAGTTTCTTACAGTTGCCTAGATCAGCTACATGTAATTTCTTACGGTTACCTAGTACTGATACATGTAGTTTCTTACAGTTGCCTAGATCAGCATCATGTAGTTTCTTACAGTTGCCTACAACTGCTACATGTAGTTTCTTACAGTTGCCTAGAACTGAAACAGGTAGTTTCTTACAGTTGCCTAGATCAGCAAAATGTAATTTCTAACAGTTGCCTAGATCAGCTTCATGTAATTTCTTACGGTTACCTAGAACTGATACAGGTAGTTTCATACAGTTGCCTAGATCAGCACCATGTAGTTTCTTACAGTTGCCTACAACTGCTACATGTAGCTTTTTACAGTTGCCTAGATCAGCTACATGTAATTTCTTACAGTTACCTAGAACTGATACAGGTAGTTTCTTACAGTTACCTTGATCAGCACCATGTCGTTTCTTACAGTTGCCTACAACTGCTACATGTAGTTTTTTACAGTTGCCTAGATCAGCTACATGTAATTTCTTACAGTTACCTAGATCAGCAACATGTAGTTTCTTACAGTTGCCTACAACTGCTACATATAGTTTTTTACAGTTGCCCAAAACTGCTACATGTAGTTTCTTACAGTTGCCTACAACTGCTACATTAGTTTCTTACAGTTGCTTTGATTAGCTACATGTTGTGTCTAACAGTTGCCTAGAACTGCTATATGTAGTTTCTTACAGTTGCCCACAACTTCTACATTAGTTTCTTACAGTTGCCTAGAACTGCTACATATAGTTTCTTACAGTTGCCTAGAACTGCTACATGTAGTTTCATACAGTTGCCTACAACTGCTACATGTAGTTTCTTAAAGTTGCATACAACTGCTACATATAGTTTTTTACAGTTGCATACAACTGCTACATGTAGATTCTTACAGTTACCTACAATTGCTTCATATAGTTTCTTACAGTTACCTAGATCAGCTACATGTAGTGTCTTACAGTTGCTTACAACTGCTACATGTAGATTCTTACAGGTGCATACAACTGCTACATGTAGTTTCTTACAGTTGCATACAACTGCTACATGTAATTTCTTACAGTTGCATACAACTGCTGCACATAGTTTCTTATCATTAAGAATATCGTTAAACGCGTTTCCGCTTGTCTTCATTGACTAATATCTTTAATAAATGCTTTTATATCAAACATGCTTAGACCTACCTCTGAATACTGTTATACTATTATCGATATATTTTTTTCAATTTTGCTGGACCTTCCTTAAGAAATTCATGAAGTATACTGCCAAGTACATGTAGATGTTGCTGTTGGATTTGGAAGATAACCTTAACGGTTGTTTAAAATAGGCAGACGTTAAACTGGTTTTTCGTTAGAGTTCATACCTAAAGCTTTAACTGTATTTCGTTCCAAGTTAATTTCCATTTTTCAAATAATATTTTGCACAATTGGACAACCCTGATAAAACATTCTTTAATGTCAGGATGCTTATGCTTGTGCAAAATGCAAGTGACATTGTTATGTTGTTTTCTAACGATTGCAACTAACACACACACACACATATATATATATATATATATATATATATATATGGGAGTAGGGGAAACTCGGTGAATATGTTCGAAATACATGACGTGTTTCTTCATAATACTATAGCAATACAAGTAAAACAATATAATATACACAGATGTCATCTAGCATACACTTGATAAGAATCGATGTCTATACATGTCCTATCCGTATTCTTAGAAGTAATTATCAATGACAATCCTTTTTGTCTCTTCGATGTTCAACTCACAGCAGGTCATGTTGTCTATATTATCGGAGAGATAGCACTTACCGGCCACCTAGCCTTAACAACAACCAGTGGATTCACGGGAAAAACTTGCCTTTAACAGACGGTTCATATATGCCACACAAGACGGTTCCTAGGGAACATAGCCAAGTTAATGAATGGAACGCAAATATTTATGTAAAGAAGAGAAATCAAACTATCAAAATGTATTAGTTGTATGATTCTATAAACTGAATTGTCTTGTGTACATTTGATTATTCGTGTAGCAGTAGCACTTTCTGATCTTAGTAACATATAAGTATATACTTGGTGATCTTTATTATAGTAAAGTTGGAATACAGCACACAAATTATCCATGACATGGCAATCTTTATCATAACACAGTTGGAATACAATACACGAATTATCCATGACATGGCAATCTTTATCATAACACAGTTGGAATACAGCACACAAATTATCAATGATTTGGCGATCTTTATCATAATAAAATTGGAATACAGCACACAAATTATCCATGACTTGACGATCTTTAACATAATAAAGTTAGAATACAGCACACGATTTATCCATGATTTGGCGATCTTTATCTTAATAAATTTCGAATACAGTACACAAATTATCCATGACTTGGCGCACACAAATTATCCATGACTTGGTGCACACAAATTATCCATGACTTGGCGATCTTTATCATAATAAAATTGGAGTACAGCACACAAATTATCCATGATTTGGCGATCTTTATCATAATAAAATTGGAATACAGCACACCAATTATCAATGATTTGGCGATCTTTATCATAATAAAATTGGAATACAGCACACAAATTATCCATGATTTGGCGATCTTTATCATAATTAAGTTTGAATACAGCACACACATTATCCATGACTTGACGATCTTTAACATAATAAAGTTAGAATACAGCACACGAGTTATCCATGATTTGGCGATCTTTATCTTAATAAAGTTGGAATACAGTACACAAATTATCCATGACTTGGCGCACACAAATTATCTATGACTTGGCGCACACAAATTATCCATGACTTGGCGCACACAAATTATCCATGACTTGGCGCACACAAATTATCCATGCTTTGGCGATCTTTATCATAATAAAATTGCAATACAGCACACAAATTATCCATGATTTGGCGATCTTTATCATAATTAAGTTTGAATACAGCACACACAGTATCCATGACTTGACGATCTTTAACATAATAAAGTTAGAATACAGCACACGAGTTATCCATGATTTGGCCATCTTTATCATAATAAAGTTGGAATACAGCACACAAATTATCCATGACTTGGCGATCTCTATCTTAATAAAGTTAGAATACAGTACACAAATTATCCATGACTTGGCGTACATAAATTATCCATGACTTGGCGCACACAAATTATCCATGACTTGGCGCACACAAATTATCCATGCTCTGGCGATCTTTATCATAATCAAATTGGAATACAGCACACAAATTATCCATGATTTGGCGATCTTTATCATAATTAAGTTTGAATACAGCACACACATTATCCATGACTTGACGATCTTTAACATAATAAAGTTGGAATACAGCACACCAGTTATCCATGATTTGGCGATCTTTATCATAATAAAGTTGGAATACAGTACACACATTATCCATGACTTGGCGATCTTTAGCATAATAAAGTTCGAATACAGTACACACATTATCCATGACTTGGTGATCTTTACCATAATAAAGTTAGAATACAGCACACGAGTTATCCATGATTTGGCGATCTTTATCATAATAAAGTTGGAATACAGCACAAACATTATCCATGCATTGGTGATCTTTATCGTAATAAAGTTCGAATACAATACACAAATTATCCATGACTTGGCGATTTTTATCAATATAAAGTTCGAATACAGTACACACATTATCCATGACTTGGTGATCTTTACCATAATAAAGTTAGAATACAGCACACGAGTTATCCATGATTTGGCGATCTTTATCATAATAAAGTTGGAATACAGCACAAACATTATCCATGCATTGGTGATCTTTATCGTAATAAAGTTCGAATACAATACACAAATTATCCATGACTTGGCGATTTTTATCAATATAAAGTTCGAATACAGTACACACATTATCCATGACTTGGTGATCTTTACCATAATAAAGTTAGAATACAGCACACGAGTTATCCATGATTTGGCGATCTTTATCATAATAAAGTTGGAATACAGCACAAAAATTATCCATGCATTGGTGATCTTTATCGTAATAAAGTTCGAATACAATACACAAATTATCCATGACTTGGCGATTTTTATCAGAATAAAGTTCGAATACAGTACACACATTATCCATGACTTGGTGATCTTTACCATAATAAAGTTAGAATACAGCACACGAGTTATCCATGATTTGGCGATCTTTATCATAATAAAGTTCGAATACGGTACACACATTATCCATGACTTGACGATCTTTATCATACTAAACTTGGAATATTGCACACGTATAATCCTTGACTTGGTGATCTTTATTTTAATAAAATTGGAATACAGCACACCAATTATCCATGACTAGGCGACTATTATCATAATAAAGTTGGAATACAGCACACCAATTATCCATGACTAGGCGACTATTATCATAATAAAGTTGGAATACCACACACCAATTATCCATGACTAGGCGACCTTTATCATAATAAAGTTGGAATACCACACACCAATTATCCATGACTAGGCGACTATTATCATAATAAAGTTGGAATACCACACACCAATTATCCATGACTAGGCGACCTTTATCATAATAAAGTTGGAATACCACACACCAATTATCCATGACTAGGCGACTATTATCATAATAAAGTTGGAATACCACACACCAATTATCCATGACTAGGCGACTATTATCATAATAAAGTTGGAATACCACACACCAATTATCCATGACTAGGCGACTATTATCATAATAAAGTTGGAATACCACACACCAATTATCCATGACTAGGCGACTATTATCATAATAAAGTTGGAATACCACACACCAATTATCCATGACTAGGCGACCTTTATCATAATAAAGTTAAAATGCCGCACACGTATGATCCATGACTAAACGAATACCAAACATATATTATAAAAAACATGACTTAAAAAAATTTCATGGTTTTCAAAAAATTAGGAAAAAATAGCCTAACCCTGGGTGCACACGTACGTATGTATTGTATTAAAACAACAACAAACAACACTAAATACAAGGCATAGCCAGCAAATGGACATGAGGGGTAATAACTCTGAGCTTACTTTGTACTCAAGATGATACAAATTATATATAACTAAGACTGAAGATTTAACGCAGGTGAACTATAATCAAATCGCAAAAAGCAATAATAAGGGATGTTTCAGTGGTGCCACGTGTGCAGGCCTTAATGAGAACTAAACGAATGTTATGTTTGTTTATAATTGTGTGATAACTGTAATTGGTACTCAAAACCAGGTCCATCAAATAGCAAGTTTGTACATTTCATTTTTAATACTTCATTACTTCATTTTCAGTTTGTTTGAAACGCACCCAGAAGTTCAAGATGTGTTCATGTCCCGTAAAACCACGGAAATGTCCGAAGTTGAATTCAACGGTGTACTTCGTGCGCATGCGTTAAGGGTGATGGACACTGTCGACAAATGTATAAGTCGACTTGGCAAAAAAGATCGACTTAAGCATTTGATGACTGATCTGGGAGTTCGACATAAAAATTATCCCGGTATTAAGCTTGAGTATATTGATGTAAGTATAGCATTACATTCTTCAAATGCAACATTTTTCGCTAATTCCCAATAAAACGAGCCAATTGATGTTCCAAAGGGTATTTCCTTATCAGAAAGGTTTTATGTACCAATATGATTATTTTATTGTTTTTGCCGATGTAGGTAAACCGGGACATGGTCTTTTAGTCCAATATGTTGTGTAATATTGACACACTAATGCCTAAAATACTTTAAAACATAACATACGTTACTGTCACCACTCTAATTTTTCATCTTCAGGACTTTATGACATTAAATATTCGATACTCGTGACCTTTTCGTGCTTTTGATATGAATAAACTATATATGCTGAACATGTTCGCTTGACCATTATGCTATTTTAGGTCTTAACCGCGTTGCTATATTAAATTATAGGATGTCACCAAACTTCTGTAAAAAAATGATGTCTCTTTTGGCACCAGTGTGAACATTACACAGAATATTAAATTTTCGATGAATTCTGCTTCAAACAATAAATAATATATTGACATTTATGGAATTAACTTCAGATCTGGTACAATAAGTGCATATTTTCAGTATTTTCGATTTTGACTGAAAAAAATTGCGTCGACATTTAAGAATGAAACAACCGTTACATGGATTTTAAAGGTCACTGTTAGACATTTAATATACTACGCTCAGATATTATTATTCAAGACTAATATATTAACCATGTGCAATGGCTTTGCAAAGCACCTACTCGGTCATTTTTGACAGCATTGCAAAGTTGAAATGTAACATACGTTATGAAACATACGTTACCAAGAATACACCATCTGATGAAGTATGGATAATTTCCGGGTTAGATTGTATTGGACCCGAGTTTTATTGTACAATGACGTCATCAAGAAAATGGTTACTGTGATTTCAAGACGCTAACAATTTTATTTTTGAAGAGAAACGAAATTATTAGGTAGAGAATTATCCTGTTATACCGTCATGTCAGGTAAGAATCTATATCTTCACTATAATGATCGTTTTATGTGTAGTTATTTGTTTTTAAAGCTGTTGATGTATTTTTCTATGTAAATAAACAATGCAAATTTGTATTCGAGACACTTCGTACAGAAAAAGGGTTGTCCTAGGTAACGAAACTTTCGTTACTTTTGGTAACATATGCTTCAACAAATAATTATCTCTTTCTGACTATATTAATTTTGAAATTACAACAATATCAAGGGTTCGTATAACTGTTTTGTGTATACTTATTATATTTTGTTAGCAAAAAACGTACAAAAAACTTATAAATGTTCATATTTCAACCAACGGCGCAATGACGATTCCTTGAGCGCAATGGCGATGAAAAATTAAAGTTGTCATTTTATATTATAACATATCAAATTTATGGTCGGAAAATACTTATTACATATATAATTACAGTTTGTTATTCTAATAATGAGTTTAAAAAAATATTTTTTTATATTTTTTATAAATTTTCATATTTCAACCAACGGCGCAATGACGATGAAAAATTAAAATTGTCATTTTTTATTATAACATATCAAATTTATGGTCGGAAAATACTCATTACATTTATAATTACAGTTTATTATGAGTTTAAAAAAATATTTTTTTTTTATTTTTTTTATAAATTTCCACGGCGTAATGACGATTCCTTGTGCGCAATGTCGACACAACATTAGAATTGTCATTTTTAATGATAACATATCAAATTTATGGTCGTCAAATACATATTTCATTAATAATTATACCTTTTTTTCAAATAAATGAGTTTATGATAACTTTAATAACACAAATAAACTTTACGAGATTGTTAAAATATCAACATTTGTTTTTTATTAATGATTATTTCTCACTAAAATCATAATTATTCTATAGAATACATGTTACTCATTAGTTACATGCAACTTGCGTAAGTATGAAACTATGTTTTAATCATTTTATATGGCACTACCTTATATATATGTGAAATATATATGTTCTCAAAGTTATTGTTGTGTAACAAGATAAAATATTAATCTATGATATCTGATATATATTATATTAGATAATCAACTAGTTTAATATGTTATTTAAAATATAATATGTTATTGCTTCTGTATTATTGTATGTTAATGTGTTTGATGTTTATGACATATATATTATCACAAATAAATAAATAAATAAATAAATAAATAAATAAATAAATAAATAAATAAATAAATAAATAAATAAATAAATAAATAAATAAATAAATAAATAAATAAATAAATAAATAAATAAAACCTTTATCTAGTTTCAGTAGCGTATGTTTCAGAATGCCGCTTTCACGAGCCGCGATACAGAAACGTTACCGAGAGCGCAAAAAGTTTTAGACGGTGAGATGTTCTTCCAAATGGAACGCAGAAGGCAAGAGAAGTACAACAAACCAGCATCACTGTTGTCAACCTCAGAGAGAAAGAAGAAGAATGAAAAGATCAAAGCATATGTGCAGAAACATCGCCGATCTAAGAGGATAGAAAAAAAACAATTCGATGATCAGATGGATGAGAGAACAAGTGGATATGGCACGCAAGAATCGCGTCATCTAATTGTTAAATTTCCAAACAGAAGAAATGGACCTAGTAAAAGGTTGAGCAGAGCCCTTGCGACAGCGAATGTAAAGCTTAAGAAGGTCCTTCGTGATAATTTTGAAACAAAGAAGTAAGTTAAAACCTTACAAAGAAAATTACAAAGGCTTTCAAATCGAACATTTAGACTGCAAGAAGAAAAACTGCAATGCTTATGTCGTTATCTGGAACTAAAGGGACACAAGTAAGAAAGCAGCTGTTGTTTGGAAATATACTACTACATCACATGAAAACTGGTTCAAAGAACGGCGACAAAAGATATAGAAATTGTGTGTACGATACGGTAGCTGGTGAAGTAATTAGAAAGTACTGCTGCATTTCAAAACTGGCCACAGAACTTAATGTTTATAGACACAAACTGTCTAATATTATTAAAATGGTGTTAATTTCCCCAAAGTCAGGAGGAGGACAACACAGCTGAAACTTCAGGAAAGTGTTAACGAATTTCTTGAAAGAGGAGATAACTGTAGGATTCAGCCAGGTAAGGAAGATGTTACAAAATGCAAAGAAGGAAATATTCAAACCCGTGTTCTCACTGGTTGCACAGCAAACCTTCACCAGAAGTATCTGGCTGAACATCAAGAACACAAATTGTCTTTGTCAACGTTTTGCAGAATGAGTCCCAAGCACATTCAGTTGACTAGTTGCCTGAGTAGAAATGTGTGCCTGTGCACAAAACATCAGAATCTGGCACTAAAATTGCAAATGATGCCGAAATCAGGAATTGACATTCCACAAAATCCGGAAACGTTTATTCAAAGTGAATTGAGAGTTGAAAAATCACAGTTTCAAGAAACAGCCATCTATTATAAATGGAAAAAAAGGTTACCCTTGAAAACAATAAAAAGCAAATGAAAAACGTATGCGAATCAGTAGACAGAGATAAATTCTATGAAGATTGGCTGAAAGAGGTAGCTGCTTTTAAGGTGCACTACCATACAATGAAAAAACCAGTACAAACCAACCAGGGTACTTAAGGAAGTCCTTCCAGAAAATGAAATAGTGATACATATTGATTTTGCAGAGAATTATTCTTGCATAACTGCTGATGAGATCAAGTCGGCATACTGGAACTCATCACAAGTACATGTAACTCTACATCCAATGGAGATTTACTTCCGGGGAGAAAATGAAAGTCTACAGCATAAAAGTTACGTCGCAGTCTTTTGCGGTATGTCTCATTCCTCAAGTACAGTTTTGGCTATTGTCCAGAGACTGTTTGATAAAGAAATCAATTTGCCTTGCTGCGACGAAATACAGTATGCTCATTACTAGACGGACATTCCAACATCGCAATATCGAAATAGGTTCATTTTCAATGCGACTGTCAACCATGAGAGTGAGTATGGTTGTCACGCCACATGGAACTATTATGAAGCAGGGCACGGTAAAAATGTGTGTGACGGGCTCCGGGGGTACTGTAAAGCGCCTACCTTATGAAGCAGTGCGTTCAAGAAAGTGCACAGTACAAGATGCAGACCACTTCATGAACTGGGTAGCCACTTCAACCATGAATGGTGTAAAGTTCTTCTTTGTCACAAAAGAAGAATGCGAAGCCATTGCATTAAAATTGTAACAAGTAGAAATGACACCAGTCAGGGGTAAAATGCAGTTACACGCAGTCAGGCTTAAATATTGACGGACACTTAATACACGCGAAACGTCGTGCTTTTGCGATGAATGTATTGGAGGCCGTATATGGGACTCGTGGACTGTACGTGACGCACAGAAATCGAACAGTACAAATATTAAAAAGTCCAATTCAACAGTTACACCTTACAATACAGGAGACTACATTGCAGCTATGTATGAAGGAGATTTGTATGTTGGCCAGATTGTAGAGATAGATCCAAATGTTGACGGTTTCGATTACATGGTTACTTTCATGCAGAAAAAGAAAGCACTCTATCAGTGGCCTAATAATAAGGATGTTGTCTGGCGTAAGAAGTTGCCTCTGGATAGTCAAAGCGAATGTTCAAGTTACCAATGTCAGACATTGAGGAAATAGAGAGATGTTACTTAACAGTAGAAATGTAACACATTACGACATTTACGCAAACAGACGCACCGTAATGCAACTATTTATCCCTTGAAATGATATAACATCTTATCGTGAATTGAAACATACGTTACTCTAAATAATAGTTACAAACATTTCATCAGAAGTCTAGAAAGAGCTAACATCATTATCTTACCGGTACTCCATTTGAATATTGAACAAACAAAAGCTAAGACTATGTTGTTGTGTTCAACGTATCCTTTTTGTCGATATATAATGTCAGTTATTCACTACAAGATACTTTAACAAGTAATAAATGATTCAATACGACTATATAGACATTACTGCCGTATCTTTAAACAAGATATTCTTCTAGAAGAAATTTATCTACTTGTTTTATAGCATATATGTTTTACACATGTTTTCATTTCTTTTCTTAATGTTTTCAGATAGTTAAGTGTTTATTTAAACATACGGTACTGTTCAGATATCTCCCATTATCGATTAATGTTTGGGCAAGTTTGGCCCGATTTACTAAATTAGAAGTTGCTAACTTGAGATTGATGTTTAAATAATTAGTTGTTTAAAGTTTTGCTCTAATGTATCGGAATGTCGTGAAGGTACACGATTTGAAAAGTTTAAAAATATTTTCTTTGCGTGAGTTTTTATGTTTTAATAAAAGAGATATATATTTTCAATTTGTTCCGTTTGGTTGTAAATGTGTGAAAGCGGTCTTATGATCACACAGTTGTATGGCATAGGCCTATTCTTTGAAGTGGCATTTGTGTGTTGGGGTTGTTCTATTAAAAGTGTATTTGTTTTCTATAATAAACATTAATGGTGTTAATGAAACCTACGTTACTGATAAAATTATAGTGCCTTTACTTAAATGTATGCCATTCATAAACCAGAAGGAAATTGTTAAACTTATTTTGGAATAATATCCTACAGACATACAGTTTCAAGGCGGGTCATAATAAATTGAAAGTTAAAGAAGATGATTTTTCAATTTTTCAAATCTCAAATGTTCTGTCTTATTGAGAAAAAGCGCTTTACGTCCCACACAACAATTCATTTTGTACTATTCTACATATAGAGAAATGCACTTCTGGAACACTGGATACATTGCCAATGGTTCTAAAAGAGCCTTTTTCTCATAGCTAGTCCTTTGTTGGTCCAATTATGCAGACAAAACATGGGGTTGACCCGGTTGCTTTTTCACAATTTCGATGGTTTGATGGCACTCCTTCATTTTTGACATTTCTGCCCATTTGTTGCAGTACATCACTACGCATCTTTAAACTGTTATAGCTTCATTAAACATTTCCCAATGTCATCCAAACTTGGCAGAAATCATGAAAATGTTCCAATGTTCCCATATGCACAAAGAAATATGACATTTTATGTATTTCTATAAAAAAAATATTGCCCATCCCCTTTACACAGCTCAAATCTTGCTACCGTCAAAGGGAGGTAATTCTTAAGTGAGACGTTTAGTCTTCTGTCATATTTAGTTAAATGCCAGTTTAACATTTATATAATTTAATAAATACTTTTCTATATACTTAAGACCGAGGCGTGGTCTAGCGGTAGAGCAGTTGCCTCGCATGCGAAAGGTCGTGGGTTCAATCCCCGGCCGGGTCATACCAAAGACTTTAAAAATGGTACTAGAAGCGTCCTCCTTTGACGCCCAGCATTTAGAGGAGAGTTCTAGGTCTGGTTGGCCCGGTTTCAGTATAATGTGACTGGTTGGGGTATCATTCCATGTGTCTGCGGCATGATACTCCAGTGTGACAGCGCTTAGAATACTGTCTCAAGTAGACACCGTCGCGATATGACTGAAAAATTGTTGAAAGCGACGCTAAACACCATACAACAACAACATATGTACTTAAACAACTCCTTGACGTCAGGAACGTGGTAGATGACAATGTTGAATAGTTTTTACTTTTTAGCCGCTGGTAATATTAGAATATAGTTTTGTACATATTAAACAACCTCATGTTCATTGCAGCATACCACTGAAAAGATGTTACAAAAGTTCACGTATATTTTGATTTCCTGTCTATTTATCGCGACGTTACGGGTATGTAATGTGAAACGTAACAACTGATTATTCACTTATACAGTCTTTCTTTCTTTCACATTACAGTATAAAAATCTAAATTCATCATTTAATCTGATACATTTTGCTGTTAGCTTATGTGAGGGTAACAATATGATACCTTTGGCTGTTGGGTTATGTGAGGGTAACAATATGATACCTTTGGCTGTTGGGTTATGTGAGGGTAACAATATGATACCATTTGTTATTAGATTATGTGGGAGTTACAATATGATACATTTTGCTGTTAGCTTATGTGAGGGTAACAATATGATACCTTTGGCTGTTGGGTTATGTGAGGGTAACAATATGATACCTTTGTTATTAGATTATGTGGGAGTAACAATATGATACCTTTGGCTGTTAGGTTATGTGAGGGTAACAATATGATACCTTTGGCTGTTAGGTTATGTGAGGGTAACAATATGATACCTTTGTTATTAGATTATGTGGGAGTAACAATATGATACCTTTGGCTGTTAGCTTATGTGAGGGTAACAATATGATACATTTTGCTGTTAGCTTATGTGAGGGTAACAATATGATACCTTTGGCTGTTAGCTTATGTGAGGGTAACAATATGATACCATTTGTTATTAGCTTATGTGAGGGTAACAAAATGATACCTTTGGCTGTTGGGTTATGTGAGGGTAACAATATGATACCTTTGTTATTAGATTATGTGGGAGTAACAATATGATACCTTTGGCTGTTAGCTTATGTGAGGGTAACAATATGATACCTTTGGCTGTTGGGTTATGTGAGGGTAACAATATGATACCTTTGTTATTAGATTATGTGGGAGTAACAATATGATACCTTTGGCTGTTAGCTTATGTGAGGGTAACAATATGATACATTTTGCTGTTAGCTTATGTGAGGGTAACAATATGATACCTTTGGCTGTTAGCTTATGTGAGGGTAACAATATGATACCTTTGGCTGTTGGGTTATGTGAGGGTAACAATATGATACCATTTGTTATTAGATTATGTGGGAGTAACAATATGATACCTTTGGCTGTTGGGTTATGTGAGGGTAACAATATGATACCTTTGTTATTAGATTATGTGGGAGTAACAATATGATACATTTTGCTGTTAGCTTATGTGAGGGTAACAATATGATACCTTTGGCTGTTGGGTTATGTGAGGGTAACAATATGATACCATTTGTTATTAGATTATGTGGGAGTAACAATATGATACCTTTGGCTGTTAGGTTATGTGAGGGTAACAATATGATACCATTTGTTATTAGATTATGTGAGGGTAACAATATGATACCTTTTGCTGTTAGGTTATGTGAGGGTAACAATATGATACCTTTGGCTGTTAGGTTATGTGAGGGTAACAATCTGATACCATTTGTTATTAGATTATGTGGGAGTAACAATATGATACCTTTGGCTGTTGGGTTATGTGAGGGTAACACTATGATACCTTTGGCTATTGTTATGTCAGGGTAACAATATGATACCTTTGGCTGTTGGCTTATGTGAGGGTAACAATATGATACCATTTGTTATTAGATTATGTGGGAGTAACAATATGATACCTTTGGCTGTTAAGTTATGTGAGGGTAACAATATGATACCATTGGCTGTTGGGTTATGTGAGGGTAACAATCTGATACCATTTGTTATTAGATTATGTGGGAGTAACAATATGATACCTTTTGCTGTTAGGTTATGTGAGGGTAACAATATGATACCTTTGGCTGTTAGGTTATGTGAGGGTAACAATATGATACCATTTGTTGTTAGGTTATGTGAGGGTAACAATATGACACCTTTGGCTGTTGGATTATGTGAGGGTAACACTATGATACCTTTGGCTGTTGGATTATGTGAGGGTAACACTATGATACCTTTGGCTATTGTTATGTCAGGGTAACAATATGATACCTTTGGCTGTTGGCTTATGTGAGGGTAACAATATGATACCATTTGTTATTAGATTATGTGGGAGTAACAATATGATACCTTTGGCTGTTAAGTTATGTGAGGGTAACAATATGATACCATTGGCTGTTGGGTTATGTGAGGGTAACAATCTGATACCATTTGTTATTAGATTATGTGGGAGTAACAATATGATACCTTTTGCTGTTAGGTTATGTGAGGGTAACAATATGATACCTTTGGCTGTTAGGTTATGTGAGGGTAACAATATGATACCATTTGTTGTTAGGTTATGTGAGGGTAACAATATGACACCTTTGGCTGTTGGATTATGTGAGGGTAACAATATGATACCATTTGTTATTAGATTATGTGAGGGTAACAATATGATACCATTTGCTGTTAGGTTATGTGAGGGTAACAATATGATACCTTTGGCTGTTGGGTTATGTGAGGGTAACAATATGATACCATTTGTTATTAGATTATGTGGGAGTAACAATATGATACCTTTGGCTGTTAGCTTATGTGAGGGTAACAATATGATACCTTTGGCTGTTGGGTTATGTGAGGGTAACAATATGATACCTTTGTTATTAGATTATGTGGGAGTAACAATATGATACATTTTGCTGTTAGCTTATGTGAGGGTAACAATATGATACCTTTGGCTGTTGGGTTATGTGAGGGTAACAATATGATACCATTTGTTATTAGATTATGTGGGAGTAACAATATGATACCTTTGGCTGTTAGGTTATGTGAGGGTAACAATATGATACCATTTGTTATTAGATTATGTGAGGGTAACAATATGATACCTTTTGCTGTTAGGTTATGTGAGGGTAACAATATGATACCTTTGGCTGTTAGGTTATGTGAGGGTAACAATCTGATACCATTTGTTATTAGATTATGTGGGAGTAACAATATGATACCTTTGGCTGTTGGGTTATGTGAGGGTAACACTATGATACCTTTGGCTATTGTTATGTCAGGGTAACAATATGATACCTTTGGCTGTTGGCTTATGTGAGGGTAACAATATGATACCATTTGTTATTAGATTATGTGGGAGTAACAATATGATACCTTTGGCTGTTAAGTTATGTGAGGGTAACAATATGATACCATTGGCTGTTGGGTTATGTGAGGGTAACAATCTGATACCATTTGTTATTAGATTATGTGGGAGTAACAATATGATACCTTTGGCTGTTAAGTTATGTGAGGGTAACAATATGATACCATTGGCTGTTGGGTTATGTGAGGGTAACAATATGATACCTTTTGCTGTTAGGTTATGTGAGGGTAACAATCTGATACCATTTGTTATTAGATTATGTGAGGGTAACAATATGATACCTTTTGCTGTTAGGTTATGTGAGGGTAACAATCTGATACCATTTGTTATTAGATTATGTGGGAGTAACAATATGATACCTTTGGCTGTTGGGTTATGTGAGGGTAACACTATGATACCTTTGGCTGTTGCTTATGTCAGGGTAACAATATGATACCTTTGGCTGTTAGCTTATGTGAGGGTAACACTATGATACCATTTGTTATAAGATAATGTGGGAGTAACAATATGATACCTTTGGCTGTTGGGTTATGTGAGGGTAACAATCTGATACCATTTGTTATTAGATTATGTGGGGGTTACAATATGATACCTTTGGCTGTTAGGTTATGTGAGGGTAACAATATGATACCTTTGGCTGTTAGGTTATGTGAGGGTAACAATCTGATACCATTTGTTATTAGATTATGTGGGGGTTACAATATGATATCTTTGGCTGTTACGTTATGTGAGGGTAACAATCTGATACCATTTATTATTTGATTATATGGGAGTAACACTATGATACCTTTGGCTGTTAGCTTATGTGAGGGTAACAATATGACACCTTTGGCTGTTAGCTTATGTGAGGGTAACACTATGATACCTTTGGCTGTTAGCTTATGTGAGGGTAACAATCTGATACCATTTTTTATTAGATTATGTGGGAGTAACACTATGATACCTTTGGTTGTTACGTTATGTGAGGGTAACAATATGATACCTTTGGCTGTTGGGTTATGTGAGAGTAACAATATGATACCATTTGTTATTAGATTATGTGGGAGATACAATATGATACCTTTAGCAGTCAGATTATGTGAGGGTAACAATATGATACCTTTGGCTGTTGGGTTATGTGAGGGTAACAATATGATACCTTTGGCTGTTAGGTTATGTGAGGGTAACAATCTGATACCTTTTGCTGTTAGGTTATGTGAGGGTAACAATATGATACCTTTGGCTGTTACGTTATGTGAGGGTAACAATCTGATACCTTTTGCTGTTAGGTTATGTGAGGGTAACAATATGATACCTTTGGCTGTTAGGTTATGTGAGGGTAACAATCTGATACATTTTGCTGTTAGGTTATGTGAGGGTAACAATATGATACCATTTGCTGTTAGCTTAGGGGAGGTTAAACGGTCAGTAACATAACCACCGTTGAGGAGGTTGAACTGTCAGTAACATAACCACCATTGAGGAGGTTGAACTGTCAATAACATAACCACCATCGGGAAGGAAGGTTGTACTGTCAGTAACATAACCACCATTGAGGAGGTTGAACTGTCAGTAATATAACCACCATTGAGGAGGTTGAACTGTCAATAACATAACCACCATCGGGAAGGAAGGTTGTACTGTCAGTAACATAACCACCATTGGGAAGGTTGAATTGTCAGTAACATAACCACCATCGGGGAGGTTGGACTGTCAGTAACATAACCACCATTGGGAAGGTTGAATTGTCAGTAACATAACCACCATTTGGGAGGTTGAACTTGGTTGACGGGTATGTGTCCATATGTTACGACCTTCAATATGTTTATAATGAATATATCTGCATCTGAAACAGTTATGTTCTTTACTTATGCCATGCATGTATTAATTTTCTATGCTTCTTAAACATGTATGGAATTGATTTATGTTTCTCTCGATCATTATTCAATTCCCATTGTCATGAACTACTAATAATGGCTTTAATTTCTATTTCAGCTTATTGGATCTCATTTCATTACATCCATCAAGCCACACTTAGCTAGTATATGGTCACGGGAACAAGAGACAGCCTGGAAACACCTGTTTAAACTTATGGAATACCACATGAAAAAGGGGCTGTGCAGTATATAATTAGTCGATCGGGGGACCAGTCGTCCCTATTTGCCCCGCATTGGATATTCACTGGAGTGACGTAATATAGGGAGCAGTAATTTTGTGAAAGAGTGGAGAATATATTGTTATTATGATTTACATACGTTTTATACGGACATTGGATTTGCGATTATAAATTATGATCTAACAAAATACATGGTTTATTATAATAGTTTGCTTATTGTTTCCAAATCGGAAAGAAACCATGACAGATCCTAGCCTGTTTGGTTACAGATTACTGGAATACGATTTATTGGAATAGAACTGTAACAGTACCGAGTTCATGTAATTAACCGTTACTGCTGCGTTTGCAAGCCAGTTTACACCAAGGCTGTATACAATTTCATTCATACAATGGTGTGCAACATAATCCGGTCGAACTTGATGCTTTGTATCAATATTTTCTTGTAACCAACTGTGCCACACCTAGCTACTATATGGTCACGGGAACACGAGGCTGTCTGGGAGCACCTATTTAAAATTATGAAATACCGCCGTAGTCAACCCCTCGCGAGGACATAGGCTTTGACACGCGTCAGCTGACAGAGAGAGAGATAATAAAAGCATAAACATAATAATATACAGGTTGTATTTAAAAGCAGGCTAAAAAAACAGAGCCGGTTTCTAAATGGACACATGTTCAACCTGGCACACTGCCTGTCTGAACTGATTGGGCTCAACAGAGAAACATTTCCATGGAGTTACTTCCACTGGTTCATAGTGTGAGGGAAGAAAGAAAACTTTGTACACCGGAGAATGGGATAAACGACTTGTTTTTGTAGAAGTTTTTTTCAGATGGAATTGTAACTACGTTATGGGTGCTGTTATATAGCATAACCAGTCTCTGGTCAATTCGATGGAGGTCAAGTCATCTCTAGTTTAAGGTGGTCGACATCTCGTACTCTGCATGGACTCAATTTGTCAGATCCCGGCACTCGTGTGTGGAGACCCGACAGTGGAGCAGTACTCGAGCTGGTGCCACACAAGTGTCATGTATGCTATGGATCTGAGTTTATTTGATGGTTCGTCTGAAGAATCCTAGTGTTTGATTTGCTATTTTTGTGATGATGTCTAAGTGTTTATTCCATGTTAAGTACGAGGCGTTATCCAGAAGTTCGTGGACAAATTTAGTAAAATCCATATTCATGCAAGTACATCGCTCCATTTTGCATAACTTAAGTATTGGTGTATTTGTCATTGATGTACATTATTTTAGTGCATTTCTTATGTAATGGTCTCCATAGTAACAAAATTCATACATGTATAGTGCTGCAGCTTAAAATGTTGAACAATTTGACAGATAAATATGTGAAAAATAACAATGGTTTCCCTGTAAAACTCACGGTAAATCAAATATTATTGAGGACTCGTCACCGTCTACAGAGGTCATTCCAGTAATAGTATGGCGCACAAGTGTTAAGAATTTAAACAAACTTACATAAAAAGGCAAACTCGTTCATAATCAAAACTACCGTCTGAGGAAAAGGTGAAACAACGAGCGGAATATACAGTTTTGTATCAATATAGTAAAACACTGATCCAGGCGATATATCTGCTTAGTAAAGCTCCGAGAAAGTTATTTGTTGTGCGTTTTGTAGTCTATAAACGGCACAAATGGTACAGCGAGGAACGAGAAAAAATAATGGATGATAACATGTGTTGTCGCCATGTGTCAAAATCGCGTCAACATGGTAAAAGGTGCTTCAATAAGGATCGCCATAATTCAATTCATGAACTATACTGTGAACTAAGCATAGGTTAAGTTACAATCGTATATTGAGATTGTGATTCCAAAATATTTTGCTGACGAGGCTGTTTCTAATGTAGTGTTGTGAAGTGTGTATTTAGTTTCTATTTCAGTTTGAGTAGCATATAACAATCCACTGTGCCACACTTAGCTAGTATATAGTCACAGGAATATGAGTTGGCATGGATACACCTGTTTAAACTTACGGAATATAACATTGAAAAAGAGACTGAGCAGCATATAACAATTCAGATGCCTTGAATTAGGAAATGGGGACGTTAAATAGTATCATGACAGCGCTTTAAGAACTTATGTAAACAATAGTTTGAATTGTGTGATGAGATGAATCAACTTTCTGTTGGTTTATCATATTAATCGAAAGTGACTTGTTGAAATTTTCCCAAGGTCACTCACTTTTGTAAAGTGTATGACAAATATAATATTTACACTTCGGCTATATTGAATGTTGAATTATAAGTTAGTCAACTTACACTACAATTTATTTGTTGTTAAGACTTGCAACGATCGATATGTGAATAATACTCAAGACTGAAAAGCTTTGCACAGTATACAAAAAATGAAAACATATTACTGTATTGAAATGAAATATCCAACACCAATTCATGATAATCCAAACTTTAAACTAATTTGATCCATATTAGTTAAAAGTCTGGGTTAATGTGAGGCAATGAATCGGATATGACATTTCAATAACAGTAATATGCTTTCTATTCTCTGGTTACGGTGCAAAGCATTAGGCCTTAAGTATATGTTTGCACTATACGGCAACAGAAACAACATTTTATATTACATTAATCATGCAAATCAGCTATAATTTATGTCGACACAGTTTAAAGTAAAACAGTTATTTATCTCATTGAGATATTTTACGTAAAACAGTATTTATCTTTGCGTGGCCAACACCGCTTTACGTAAATCAGTTATTTAACAAAATTACTAATGACTAATCTATTTTTGAGCACAGGTGTTTTATGGTATTTGAACCCTCTGTAAAATAACCCCGTAACCAAATATATATAGAGTTAAACGACCCCGGGGTCATTTTACCATTATAGTAAATTGACCCCACCCCTGATTTATTACCAATAAAATTATTTTTTATCTTAGTTTAAGGACTAATTATTGTGTATGGATGCATCTCTTAATAAATAAAAAAAAATCACACAAAAAACTACACACAAGGGAAAACCTCATATGTGTACAACCTCTTAACCTTATCATCTAGATATGCTCTGTAGCAGATATTACTGTTTGATTATCTCTATATCATTTTATTGTGACTGAAAAATTATTATAAGATATTCAACCACATAATTATAATTATTAAAGACTGATAAGTTGGGTGGGAGTGGGCGTCACTTTACTATGGCCATATCATATCGACCTCAACACCCACCCCACAAAAAATCAAACAAAAAACTATCATCTAGATATGATCTATAGCAGCTGTTACTGTAAGTAAGTAACTTGCATGTAAAATATATTTGGTTTTGTTTATATGTATGTGCTTGTCTATTAATACTACTGTACATAGGACATGTTCCAATGTAAAACACACATGAAAGCATATCAGGCAAACATTCAGAGCAAGGGACGGAACGAACATTCGCTTTGTGACATTTCAGCTATGGCCAATGTTCAGTGAAAAACACTATCATCCATCTTTATTTCATCAATTATTGTTTCGAAATGAAATATTTGATTTTATAGTGGACCTCAAATCCTACCTGTATTCCTATCGCGATAACTACTTTGTATCCATTTGCGCAATAGACATAACCACAAAAAGTCGAAGACATTTATTTTAAACAACGAAATGAACATCAACACGTATAACATGTATATACAAGTTAGCTGTTGTGACCACAACTTGAACATCAACACTTGTTACATGTATATCCAAGTAAGCTGTTGTCACCACACCTTGAACATCAACACTTGTTACATGTATATCCATGTAAGCTGTTGTGACAACACTTTGAACATCAACACTTGTTACATGTATATCCAAGCAAGCTGTTGTGACCACACCTTGAACATCAACACTTGTTACATGTATATCCAAGTAAGCTGTTGTGACCACACCTTGAACATCAACACTTGTTACATGTATATCCATGTAAGCTGTTGTGACCACACTTTAAACATCAACACTTGTTACATGTATATCCAAGCAAGCTGTTGTGACCACACCTTGAACATCAACACTTGTTACATGTATATCCAAGCAAGCTGTTGTGACCACACCTTGAACATCAACACTTGTTACATGTATATCCAAGCAAGCTGTTGTGACCACACCTTGAACATCAACACTTGTCACATGTATATCAAAGAAAGCTGTTGTGACCACACCTTGAACATCAACACTTGCTACATGTTTATCTAAGCAAGCTGTTGTGATCACACCTTGAACATCAACACTTGTAACATGTATATCAAAGTAAGCTGTTATGACCACACCTTGAACATCAACATTTGTTACATGTATATCCAAGTAAGCTTTTGTGACCACACCTTGAACATCAACACTTGTTACATGTATATAAAAGTAAGCTGTTTTGACCACACCTTGAACATCAACCCTTGTTACATGTATATCCAAGTAAGCTGTTGTGACCACACCTTGAACATCAACACTTGTTACATGAATATCAAAGCAAGCTGTTGTGACCACACCTTGAACATCAGCACTTGTTACATGTATATCCAAGTAAGCTGTTGTGACCACACCTTGAAAATCAACACTTGTTACATGTATATCCAAGTAAGCTGTTGTGACCACACCTTGAACATCAACACTTGTTACATGTATATCCAAGTAAGCTGTAGTGACCACACCTTGAACATCAACACTTGTTACATGTATATCAAAGCAAGCTGTTGTGACCACACCTTGAACATCAACACTTGTTACATGTATATCCAAGTAAGCTGTTGTGACCACACCTTGAACATCAACACTTGTTACATGTATATCCAAGCAAGCTGTTGTGTCCACACCTTGAACATCAACACTTGTTACATGTATATCCAAGTAAGCTGTTGTGACCACACCTTGAACATCAACACTTGTTACATGTATATCCAAGCAAACTGTTGTGACCACACCTTGAACATCAACACTTGTTACATGTATATCCATGTAAGCTGTTGTGACCACACCTTGAACATCAACACTTGTTACATGTATATCCAAGCAAACTGTTGTGACCACACCTTGAACATCAACACTTGTTACATGTATATCCATGTAAGCTGTTGTGACCACACCTTGAACATCAACACTTGTTACATGTATATCAAAGTAAGTTGTTGTGACCACACCTTGAACATCAACACTTGTTACATGTATATCCAAGTAAGCTGTTGTGACCACACCTTGAACATCAACACTTGTTACATGTATATCCATGTAAGCTGTTGAGACCACACCTTGAACATCAACACTTGTCACATGTATATCAAAGTAAGCTGTTGTGACCACACCTTGAATATCAACACTTGTTACATGTATATCCAAGTAAGCTGTTGTGATCACACCTAGAACATCAACACTTGTTACATGTATATAAAAGTAAACTGTTGTGACAACACCTTGAACATCAACATTTGTTACATGTATATCCAAGCAAGCTGTTGTGACCACACCTTGAACATCAACACTTGTTACATCTATATCCAAGTAAGCTGTTGTGACCACACCTTGAACATCAACACTTGTTACATGTATATCCAAGTAAGCTGTTGTGACCACACCTTGAACATCAACACGTTATTTACATGAATATCCAATCAAGCTGTTGTGACCACACCTTGAACATCAACACTTGTTACATGTATATCCATGTAAGCTGTTGTGACCACATTTTGATAATCAACACTTGTTACATGTATATCTATGTAAGCTGTTGTGACCACACCTTGAACATCAACACTTGTTACATGTATATCCAAGTTAGCTGTTGCGACCACACCTTGAACATCAACACTTGTTACATGTATATCCAAGCAAGCTGTTGTGACCACCCCTTGAACATCAACACTTGTTACATGTATATCCAAGCAAGCTGTTGTGACCACACCTTGAACATCAACACTTGTTACATGTATATCCAAGCAAGCTGTTGTGACCACACCTTGAACATCAACACTTGTTACATGTATATCGAAGTAAGCTGTTGTGACCACACCTTGAACATCAACACTTGTTACATGTATATCCAAGCAAGCTGTTGTGACCACACCTTGAACATCAACACTTGTTACATGTATATCCATGTAAGCTGTAGTGACCACAACTTGAACATCAACACTTGTTACATTTATATCAAAGTAAGCTGTTGTGACCACACCTTGAACATCAACACTTGTTACATGTATATCCAAGTAAGCTGTTGTGACCACACCTTGAACATCAACACTTGTTACATGTATATCAAAGTAAGTTGTTGTGACCACACCTTGAACATCAACACTTGTTACATGTATATCCAAGTAAGCTGTAGTGACCACACCTTGAACATCAACACTTGTAACATGTATATCCATGTAAGCTGTTGTGACAAAACTTTGAACATCAACACTTGTTACATGTATATCCAAGCAAGCTGTTGTGACCACACCTTGAACATCAACACTTGTTACATGTATATCCAAGTAAGCTGTTGTGACCACACCTTGAACATCAACACTTGTTACATGTATATCCATGTAAGCTGTTGTGACCACACTTTGAACATCAACACTTGTTACATGTATATCCAAGCAAGCTGTTGTGACCACACCTTGAACATCAACACTTGTCACATGTATATCAAAGCAAGCTGTTGTGACCACACCTTGAACATCAACACTTGTTACATGTATATCCAAGCAAGCTGTTGTGACCACACCTTGAACATCAACACTTGTTACATGTATATCAAAGCAAGCTGTTGTGACCACACCTTGAACATCAACACTTGTTATATGTTTATCCAAGCAAGCTGTTGTGATCACACCTTGAACATCAACACTTGTAACATGTACATCCATGTAAACTGTAGTGACCACACCTTGAACATCAACACTTGTTACATGTATATCCAAGTAAGCTGTTGTGACCACACCTTGAACATCAACACTTGTTACATGTATATAAAAATAAGCTGTTTTGACCACACCTTGAACATCAACCCTTGTTACATGTATATCCAAGTAAGCTGTTGTGACCACACCTTGAACATCAACACTTGTTATATGTATATCAAAGCAAGCTGTTGTGACCACACCTTGAACATCAGCACTTGTTACATGTATATCCAAGTAAGCTGTTGTGACCACACCTTGAACATCAACACTTGTTACATGTATATCAAAGCAAGCTGTTATGACCACACCTTGAACATCAACACTTGTTACATGTATATCCAAGTAAGCTGTTGTGACCACACCTTGAACATCAACACTTGTTACATGTATATCCAAGTAAGCTGTAGTGACCACACCTTGAACATCAACACTTGTTACATGTATATCAAAGCAAGCTGTTGTGACCACACCTTGAACATCAACACTTGTTACATGTATATCCAAGTAAGCTGTTGTGACCACACCTTGAACATCAACACTTGTTACATGTATATCCAAGCAAGCTGTTGTGATCACACCTAGAACATCAACACTTGTTACATGTATATCCAAGCAAGCTGTTGTGTCCACACCTTGAACATCAACACTTGTTACATGTATATCAAAGTAAGCTGTTGTGACCACACCTTTAACATCAACACTTGTTACATGTATATCCAAGCAAGCTGTTGTGACCACACCTTGAACATCAACACTTGTTACATGTATATCCATGTAAGCTGTTGTGACCACACCTTGAACATCAACACTTGTTACATGTATATCAAAGTAAGTTGTTGTGACCACACCTTGAACAACAACACTTGTTACATGTATATCCATGTAAGCTGTTGTGACCACACCTTGAACATCAACACTTGTTACATGTATATCCATGTAAGCTGTTGAGACCACACTTTGAACATCAACACCTGTTACATGTATATCAAAGTAAGCTGTTGTGACCACACCTTGAACATCAACACTTGTTACATGTATATCCAAGTAAGTTGTTGTGACCACACCTATAACATCAACACTTGTTACATGTATATAAAAGTAAGCTGTTGTGACAACACCTTGAACATCAACATTTGTTACATGTATATCCATGTAAGCTGTTGTGACCACACTTTGAACATCAATACTTGTTACATGTATATCAAAGCAAGCTGTTGTGACCACACCTTGAACATCAACACTTGTTACATGTATATCCAAGCAAGCTGTTGTGACCACACCTTGAACATCAACACTTGTTACATTGATATCCATGTAAGCTGTTGTGACCACACCTTGAACATCAACACTTGTTACATGTATATCCAAGTAAGCTGTTGTGACCACACCTTGAACATCAACACGTTATTTACATGTATATCCAATCAAGCTGTTGTGACCACACCTTGAACATCAACATTTGTTACATGTATATCCATGTAAGCTGTTGTGACCACATTTTGAACATCAACACTTGTTACATGTATATCTAAGTAAGCTGTTGTGACCACACCTTGAACATCAACACTTTTTACATGTATATCCAAGTAAGCTGTTGTGACCACACCTTGAACATCAACACTTGTTACATGTATATCCAAGCAAGCTGTTGTGACCACACCTTGAACATCAACACTTGTTACATGTATATCCAAGCAAGCTGTTGTGACCACACCTTGAACATCAACACTTGTTACATGTATATCCAAGCAAGCTGTTGTGACCACACCTTGAACATCAACACTTGTTACATGTATATCGAAGTAAGCTGTAGTGACCACACCTTGAACATCAACACTTGTTACATGTATATCCAAGCAAGCTGTTGTGACCACACCTTGAACATCAACACTTGTTACATGTATATCCATGTAAGCTGTTGTGACCACACCTTGAACATCAACACTTGTTACATTTATATCAGAGTAAGCTGTTGTGACCACACCTTGAACATCAACACTTGTTACATGTATATCCAAGTGAGCTGTTGTGACCACACCTTGAACATCAACACTTGTTACATGTATATCAAAGTAAGTTGTTGTGACCACACCTTGAACATCAACACTTGTTACATGTATATCCAAGTAAGCTGTTGTGACCACACCTTGAACATCAACACTTGTACATGTATATCAAAGTAAGCTGTTGTGACCACACCTTGAACATCAACACTTGTTACATGTATATCAAAGTAAGCTGTTGTGACCACACCTTGAACATCAACACTTGTTACATGTATATCCAAGGAAGCTGTTGTGACCACACCTTGAACATCAACACTTGTTACATGTACATCAAAGCAAGCTGTTGTGACCACACCTTGAACATCAACACTTGTTACATGTATATCCAAGCAAGCTGTTGTGACCACACCTTGAACATCAACACTTGTTACATGTATATCCAAGCAAGCTGTTGTGACCACACTTTGAACATCAACACTTGTTACATGTATATCCAAGCAAGCTGTTGCGACCACACCTTGAACATCAACACTTGTTACATGTATATCCAAGCAAGCTGTTGTGATCACACCTTGAACATCAACACTTGTTACATGTATATCCAAGTAAGCTGTTGTGACCACACCTTGAACATCAACACTTGTTACATGTATATCCAAGTAAGCTGTTGTGACCACACCTTGAACATCAACACTTGTTACATGTATATAAAAGTAAGCTGTTTTGACCACACCTTGACCATCAACCCTTGTTACATGTATATCCAAGTAAGCTGTTGTGACCACACCTTGAACATCAACACTTGTTACATGTATATCAAAGCAAGCTGTTGTGACCACACCTTGAACATCAGCACTTGTTACATGTATATCCAAGTAAGCTGTTGTGACCACACCTTGAACATCAACACTTGTTACATGTATATCAAAGCAAGCTGTTATGACCACACCTTGAACATCAACACTTGTTACATGTATATCCAAGCAAGCTGTTGTGACCACACCTTGAACATCAACATTTGTTACATGTATATCAAAGCAAGCTGTTATGACCACACCTTGAACATCAACACTTGTTACATGTATATCCAAGTAAGCTGTTGTGACCACACCTTGAACATCAACACTTGTTACATGTATATCCAAGTAAGCTGTTGTGACAACACCTTGAACATCAACACTTATTACATGTATATCCAAGTAAGCTTTTGTGACCACACCTTGAACATCAACACTTGTTACATGTATATCCATGTAAGCTGTTGTGACCACACCTTGAACATCAACACGTATTACATGTATATCCAAGTTAGCTGTTGTGACCACACCTTGAACATCAACACTTGTTACATGTATATCCAAGTAAGCTGTTGTGACAACACCTTGAACATCAACACTTGTTACATGTATATCCAAGTAAGCTATTGTGACCACACCTTGAACATCAACACGTATTACATGTATATCCATGTTAGCTGTTATGACCACACCTTGAACATCAACACTTGTTACATGTTTATCAATGTAAGCTGTTGTGACCACACTTTGAACATCAACACTTGTTACATATATATCCATGTAAGCTGTTGTGACCACATCTTGAACATCAACACTTATTACATGTATATCCAAGTTAGTTGTTGTGACCACACCTTGAACATCAACACTTGTTACATGTATATCCAAGTAAGCTGTTGTGACCACACCTTGAACATCAACACTTGTTACATGTATATCCAAGTAAGCTGTTGTGACCACACTTTGAACATCAACACTTGTTACATCTATATCCATGTAAGCAGTTGTGACCACAGTTTGAACATCAACACTTGTTACATGTATATCCAAGTTAGCTGTTGTGACCACACTTTGAACATCAAAACTTGTTACATGTATATCCATGTAAGCTGTTGTGACAACACCTTGAACATCAACATTTATTACATGTATATCAAAGTAAGCTATTGTGACCACACCTTGAACATCAACACTTGTTACATGTATATCCATGTAAGCTGTTGTGACAACACCTTGAACATCAACACTTGTTGCATGTATATCCAAGTAAGCTGTTGTGACCACACTTTGAACATCAACACTTGTTACATGTGTATCCATGTAAGCAGTTGTGACCACACTTTGAACATCAACACGTATTACATGTATATCCAAGGAAGCTGTTGTGACCACACTTTGAACATCAACACTTGTTACATGTAATTCCATGTAAGCTGTTGTGACAACACCTTGAACATCAACACTTGTTACATGTATATCTATGTAAGCTGTTGTGACAACACTTAGAACATCAACATTTGTTACATGTATATCCAAGTAAGCTGTTGTGACCACACCTTGAACATCAACACTTGTTACATGTATATCCAAGCAAGCTGTTGTGACCACACCTTGAATATCAACACTTGTTACATGTATATCCAAGTAAGCTTTCGTGACCACACTTTGAACATCAACACTTGTTACATGTATATCCAGGCAAGCTGTTGTGACCACACCTTGAACATCAACACTTGTTACATGTATATCCAAGTAAGCTGTTGTGACCACACCTTGAACATCAACACTTGTTACATGTATAACCAAGTATGTTGGTGTGACCACACCTTGAACATCAACACGTATTACATGTATTTCAAAGTTAGCTGTTGTGACCACACCTTGGACATCAACACTTGTTACATGTATATCCAAGTAAGCTGTTATGACCACACCTTGAACATCAACACTTGTTACATGTATATCCAAGCAAGCTGTTGTGACCACACCTTGAACATCAACACTTGTTACATGTATATCCATGTAAGCTTTTGTGACCACACCTTGAACATCAACACGTATTACATGTATATCCAAGTAAGCTGTTGTGACCACACCTTGAACATCAACACTTGTTACATGTATATCCAAGTAAGCTGTTGTGACCACACCTTGAACATCAACACTTGTTATATGTATATCCAAGTCAGCTATTGTGACCACACTTTGAACATGAACATTTGTTACATGTATATCCAAGCAAGCTGTTGTGACAACACCTTGAACATCAACACTTATTACATGTTTATCCAAGTAAGCTGGTGTGACCACACTTTGAACATCAACACTTATTACATGTATATCTAAGTAAGATGTTGTGACAACACCTTGAACATCAACACGTATTACATGTATATCCATGTAAGCTGTTGTGACCACACCTTGAACATCAACAATTGTTACATGTATATCAAAGCAAGCTGGTTTGACCACACCTTGAACATCTACATTTGTTACACGTATATCCAAAACTTGTTACATGTATATCCAAGTAGCTGTTGTGACCACACCTTGAACATCAACACGTATTACATGTATATCCAAGTAAGCTGTTGTGACCACACCTTGAACATCAACACTTGTTACATGTATATCCAAACAAGCTGTTGTGACCACACCTTGTACATCAACACTTGTAATATGAAAATCCAAGCAAGCTGTTGTGACCACACCTTGAACATCAACACTTATTACATGTATATCCAAGCAAACTGTTGTGACCGCACCTTGAACATCAACACTTGTTACATGTATATCCAAGCAAGCTGTTGTAACCACACTTTGAACATCAACACTTGTTACATGTATATTCAAGTAATACGTTGTGACCACACCTTGAACATAAACACTTATTACATGTATATCTAAGTAAGCTGTTGTGACCATACCTTGAACAACGACACGTATTACATGTATATCCAAGTGAGCTGTTGTGACCACACCTTGAACATCAACACGCATTACATGTATATCCAAGTTAGCTGTTGTGATCACACCTTGAACATCGATACGTATTACATGTATATCCAAGTTAGCTGTTGTGACCACACCTTGAACATCAACACTTGTTACATATATATCCATGTAAGCTGTTGTGACCACACCTTGAACATCAACACTTGTTACATGTATATCCAAGTAAGCTGTTATTACAACACTTTGAACATCAACAGTTGTTACATGTATATCCATGCAAGCTGTTGTGACGACACCTTGAACATCATCACTTGTTACATGTATATCCAAGCAAGCTGTTGTGACCACACCTTGAACATCAACACTTGTTACATGTATATCCAAGCAAGCTGTTGTGACCACACCTTGAACATCGATACGTATTACATGTATATCCAAGTTAGCTGTTGTGACCACACCTTGAACATCAACACGTATTACATGTATATCCAAGTTAGCTGTTGTTGCCACACCTTGAACATCGATACTTATTACATGTATATCCAAGTTAGCTGTTGTGACCACGCCTTGAATATCAACACGTATTACATGTATATCCAAGTTAGCTGTTGTGACCACACCGTGGTCTTGTTTTTAACGTAAGACATTCAGACACAAAATTGTTGTATGGTTCCGTTAATAAACATGACCACCAGAGGGCATGGCTCCGTCGTCTTCTTTTTTTTATTATATAAAATCAGCTATTATTAAAGTTACTTTAAAAGAAAGTGTTGTTTTATTTCCTTGCCCATGATATCATGGTAACCATGCTATTACGATAGCCATGCTATCAGGTGGCTAGACATAAAACATATAGTCCCCGTACAGAACCCTTATACATCCCAGCCCACTTTTGAGATTTGTTATGAGCAGAAATGCTTTAGATTTTAAATAGAAATATCTTTATACACATGGATGCGAAAATGAAATCCTATGATATTCCTATGTAAAAGTAAAGGGAATCTTTCAGATTTCCTATATATTCCAGCCCCTTGACTAGCATAACCTTCAATCCCTTGCTGATGTAAGGATAATTTGTATCATATATAAACAAATTTGACAGAAAGGTTATTGAGAGAAAGATTTATATAAAAAAACATATTTAAACCATATTGCCACCACTATCTAGTCCCTTTTGGAAATTCAATCATCTTTATTGAACAAAATCAAACTAATTGTTACTAGACAATGCTTTAGATTGAACATCATATTTACACAAATGGACGAAACAATTGTTTTTTCCATTTGCCCATAGTATTGGTATGTAAAGCTCTTACAGGGCCTGAATTCACCCCACTGTCCCTTGATTTGTACAAACTTAGAACTTTTAATAATCATAGGGATAATTTATATCAAATATGAACAAATTTGACTGACTGTTTGTTGAGAATCAGATTTTTGAAAATGTTCAATTTTAACCACTTTGTGACCCCACCTGGCCTCTTTTAGAAAGTCAATCCTTCTTATTGAACAAAATCTTATTTGTTATGACTAGAAGATGCTTCAGAACTCAAATTGAATAATAATTTTGTTTTCCCATAGTATTCCTATATCAAACTTACAGGTCCCCTATAAATACAAGGCCCTTCATTTGTATAAACTTTAAACCCATGCTCATTGGGATAATCTATATCAAATATGAACAAATTTGACTTACCGATTGCTGAGATGAAGATTTTTTAAATTTTTCAATTTTAACCCTTTTTTACCCACCCTGGCCCATTATGGAAAGTCAAATCTTCTTATTATATAATAATTTTGCCTAAAAGGATAAAAGAAAATAGAATTTCCTTTTTTCCTAATAGTGTTCCTAGATAAAACTCAAAGTCCACTTACAGGGCTTCTATAAATACAAGCCCCTTGTTTTGTATAAAATTTAAACTATACTCACTGGAATAATCTGTTTTAATTATGAACAAATTTGACTGACCAGTTGTTGAGGAGAAAATTTTTGAAATTTTTCTATTTTAACCAATCCTGGCTCCTGATGAAAGGTCATTTCTTCTTATTGAACCACATCTTGTATTTTATGACTAGATGATGCTTCAAAACTCAGACTGAATAATAATTTTGCCACAATGGATGAAAAAAAATAAATAGAATTTTCCTTTTTCTGATACATGTAGTATCCCTATGTACAATTCTGAGTCCCCTAATAGGGTCCCTATAAATATTAGCCCCTTAATCATTATCTTCATTAAACCCCCTACATATAGGGATAATTTATAAACAAATTTGACTGACCGGTTCTGAAGAAAACGATTTTTGTAATTACTAATATTCTGAACCTTATTGACCAAACAAAGCTTCTGTAAAAATATAAGCAAAATCAGTTCCTTTCTAAAAAAAGTGTATTTCAATGACATCTGTCCTCGAATTGAACCCTCGGGGTGGGATCATTTTAACCCAAGGGACACCATTTGAACAAATCCAATAGAACTATAGTTGGTTATCATTACTTTATTAATATTTTCAAAATCTTTTATGAGAGGAAGATTATTTTGAGTAACAGCGGCCATCTTGAATTTCAAGTCAATTTTTTTTATATATAGCTTAGCTCTGGCCTTTGGTCAGTAGAGCTAAAAACTTATATCATCAAGTAAATAATTTGGACTGATCGAGAGTGAGTGAATTTCAAGAAGATACTTTTCTTAAATTGACAGTTATACACAATCGATTACCTTACATATAACATAAAAAATACGATACACGTCTATAATCAATATTTCATAGAATAAATTATAGATATTTAATAAGAACCGTTGCCTAAAATTGATAACAGGTACACTTGTAGCGATTATTATTTTACTCGAATCCACTAAACTTTAGTAAAAATACAAATCAATAGTTTTAGAAAATTAAAATTCCTCCCAAATTATTAAGGAACAAGGTCCATCAAGGATTACGTCAGACTTCAAAGAAAATCAAGGAAGGTAATTCAGTGCGGTAAAAGTAGACAGTGTATGAGATATTAATTTTGATTATCGACTAAACACACATTTCTGTTTTGAATATAATTTTGGAAACAGATGCTTATATTCAAAATGATATTATTGAAAAACTAATATCAACAGAATACTTTTTCATTATTTCATTGCTTATGACCTTTAACTTATTTTTTAATATATCGATATATTTCACAGTACACAAACCACCACAGTTTATTACGTTAGTCGACTACTCTAAGCTTTCAAATCGTCTAGAATGTATTTTAAGAAGGGAAGTGACCTTAATGTTTATGATGTGTGGGAAATTAATATTTAAATACTATATATATATTTTAATTTTATTGATGAAACTTATAAAAATCACGCTCGAAGTCTTCTTGGGTAGAACTAGTACTAAGCGGAAAAGGTGTCTTGCTCAAGGACACCACACATAGCCGTGGCGGAGTACCGAACACAAGACCCTCGGTCATAGGGACCTAGGCTGTACCACTGAACCAAGCGCTCCACATTCAACTATTTGCAAACTAATTAAAACATTAAGACCTCTCACTTTTGTACCTAAACTATAAGTTCTAAATATGTAATATCTTTGTCTTTGAAGACGACATTTTCCAACCCTAAACCAATCAGAAGCAAGTGTACAAAATGGTTTCCGTATGATATCATAATTAATGGAAACCGTTGTAAACGCTAATATCCATCGTAATCACTGAACTATAAGAGTTATAAATAAACGACGAATTACACGTGTATCGTCCATATTGTCAAACTGAAAACGCTAAAGAACGATTTCCTGTCTGCCATGTGTTAACATATTTTATTGCTTTGAAATGGTTTTTTATTTGATACAAACAACAACAAAAAGAAAAGTCTCGTACAGCATGCACTGATGTCATACCACAATTTGAGGTTGTGCAAATGTCTACCGTGACTGTTATCTGAATAATGTTTAAGAATAAATTTAGTGAATGACATAAATTGGGAAAATGTTTCACAGGGAAGGGGGCGGGGGTCAACAAATAAGTAGTCATTTTTCTGAGTAATAAATTAATTTATTGATTATTTAGAATGCGATGTAAGCATACGAACTATGGCAATGCGAGAATTACTGATAGAACTGAAAATGCATGTTAACTTACATAGGAGAAATTCATAGCCTGGCTAGTCTATTAAATGTACTTTGCACCATACAATTATAAATATTTCAAAGTAATATTCATATTAATTCAAATATCACATCAATTACAAATCTCATGATTTAAAACTGAATTTGAGTCGACAAGAAACATACTTCTGTTAATTATCAGTACAAAAGTGTTTGAATCCGCCATTGTCCAACTAAAATATGATCGTATTGCAAAAGGAAGTCATATACCGAACAAATACCTAATACACAAAGCATTTTCAGTAACATTCATGCGACCTTTTATTTTTTTGCAAATGTTCTCTACAGCCTTGTGATGAAAAGGCAATGATTTACAAAACAATGTTATATCACAAAACGTTGTTTTACATAAAGTTACAATAACTGATTCGTCTGATAATGTCAGGAAAATGAAACGATATGATAATTAAATCCTTTCCGCGGCAAATACCAAAGTGCTTGCATATAGCTTTGAAATTCAATTATATCGTAGAAATATTCATATAAATATATCTACTTAACTTATTTGTCTCAGTATTTATATAACTACATACGTAATTAACAAATACTTAATCTCGTGAAACACGAGGGTTCATTTATCTTTATGTAACAATCCAACCAGGAGTTTGGACGCGTGCTATTTATCCAAATAACTGTATCGCGTCACACTTGTCACAGGTTCAGATGAGCATAATTTATCTCCATTTTTTGTGTGTTAGAAACATAAGTAACAGTCTGCATATATGATGTATGATACTGGCCTTGTTATGGAATACAAGTAATGAGTCTTTTCATCTAGCCGCCGTACGTAATAATATTTCGCGTATCGCAATTTGTTCTTATGATAACCAACACATTGTGTATTTATATATATGTTCAACAAGAACGCAGCATGCAAAATACGAAACAACAATAGGAACAACAGAACACGCAATTGTAAGCAATACAAACTACAGGCATACAGAGAAGTCATAACACGATTTTCAATTTAAAAAGTTAGGGAACTTGAACCTTGTGTGTGGTATGCCAAAAAAAAGAGTAACTTGGTAAATAAAATATGAATATATAATAAGTAATGTTACACTTGGCTGTAGTGGTAACTAAAGCATCATTACAATAGTATCGATACATGTAACTGTATGAAAGACAAGACGTTAATAAGGACACGCATCCAACACTGCCTCCCCTGTTACGAGGGGCATTCAATAAATTATGTCAGAAATGATCTTCCGTAAAAACGATGCTGCGTAAGAAAATGTAATACTTGTGCAACTGTTTTGGTCTGTTTTTTCAATACACCTGCGAATTTTCAATTTAATCCGATTATGATTGACCAAGTTATTCATTGTTGAATTATACACACTCTTGTTAAAAAAAATCCCGTTCTTGTGAAAATCTTAAATATCCGAAGACCAGTGACAGAATATATTGAATGCCCCACGTAGAATGCCCCTCGTGATTGATATAAACAACGCATGATGTTGCTCTTCGCACTCTAACCAAATTTAGAAAAATGACGAAACCGAAATGAAAAATTGTAATACATGTATATATTTGTACTTCCGATAGAGGTACGTGGTTGAAGAAAATGGGTTTCAATTATTTAGCTGTTGGCTTTGTTTAATTAGTTTTATGTCACTATATAATTCATTGAAAATGAAATACTAAATATATCATTTAAATAGGCATACAGACATACAATATAACGTCGTTGGCGAAATACTTGGCGGCATAAAATCCATTTGCATATGCAAAAAAGCAAGTTTGTGACAGGTGGTCGGTGCCGATGTTATACCCCAAGGACTACTAGCAGCTGATCTACGAGTACAAGGAACATTACATTACCTTATTTAAACTAAATGACGGCAACGACTCACAAACATCTTGGCAAGCTCACTAATCCAATATGTCAAATGAAGGTAAACGATTACAATTAGGACATATCGTTACAGTAATTTAACTCTATTCTCATGCTACACTGAATAAACATCATGATTCCAAGGAATTGGAATTCCACGTAATTCTAAAAACATATAATATGTACTTCCTGTAAAAATAAATACACTTTTCAAATTATATGCTTTATATTTGATCATCCCTTCTCCACTTGCCAAACTGCTGTTACAATTCGCCAATCTAGATATTCCACAAAAACGTGTACAGATTTAATTCAATTCAAGGGAATTTATTTATCTTCTAACTCTTTCTTCAAAATAAAAGAATCGTTTGTATTTGTGTGGACCCAAGAACTTCAAATGACCGCTATATTTGTGTAGTTGGTTAAAACTTTGTATTCAACAATTTGATAGTTAACTTTGATATTTACATTTTACACCGCTGTCGAAACATCAAAGTCTGCATAACGTGTTGTCATCGTCTTTGTGATTCTCGATAAATCGACTTGTTTCGTCTCCATGTCCATTAGCAGAATGACTATTTCCAGTGTTATTTTTATTCGACATTGCTAGATGTAAACCCGCCGTGTCTGTAGACAACGACCTTGTAATGCTACTCCTAGAAGAGTCAGTGCAACAATTGCAGAGCACCCGGCTGACCAGGGATGGAATGGTCTCTTTCAACGTTAGTCTAAATTTCCGACTTAAAAATGTAAGCACATAAAAGTTGGCATGAAATGAAACGACTAACACTATTTCATAAACCATTTGCACCGCTCTGTTTGTCTTCAAATCCATCAGCTCTTGTGTTGTATGCTTAAGTATAACGGTATACATTACAAGCAGGCCGTACGGTAATTCTGGTATGAGGAAAACAATAACTATCACTGTAACGGTTATTGTCAATCTGCGATTTTCGTTGCTACGTATTTCAAATGCTTGGTCTCTGTCACTAGACATTCTTTTCAACTGCTTTGAGCTTTTCCGTATATGGAAGATGAAAAGAATCGTGAAGATAAAAAGCAAGATGCAAGGTATAAAATGCATAGTGAGGAAGGAGATCCAAAGATACGCAACTCCACCTGTATCCGTATCTTTCAGTAACCATTGGCACAAGCCCGACTCTGCCTTATTGTTAAGCAAATGATATATGTGCAACAGCAGCGAAATAGTTGCAATAAGAACACACAGTGTAACTGTTCGCCCTTTAGTAAACCATGTCTGGGCTTTAAATGGTAGGGCTACGGAAATGAATCTCTGAATTGCCAGAAAAAGGGTCAACCAAATTGAAATGGTGTGGAATACTTTTGACACAAAGAATTTCGAAACCATGAAATATCGACACAAGGTTTCGTCCAAACTATATCCTTCCTGTGATACTGGTTCTTCATATTCAGAATAAGGGTTGGTAGTCGCGTTGAATTCGGAGTTATTCTGTCGATATCCTTCAAAATAGTCACCATACACATCACTATAGTCTATCGCCGGCTCGAACTTTTGATAGACCATGACGGTGCTGGGTAGCGTAACCAGTCCGGTCAAGGAATCAGAAACGGCGATTGTCAAGAGTATAATGTTGGTTGAGTTGCGCATCTTGCTTCTCACGAGCACAGCAATGACGACGGCGTTTATCAGACTTGTGACAATGACGAGGATCTGCCATATATACAGGTAGGTGGGACGTTCAAACCCGTAACCTGGGTACATGTAAATACTGTGGATGTAATCTAAGTCATACGTATAAGTAATGTTGTCCAAGTCCGTCTCTGCCATGACTTAGACATCGATGGCGAGAAGGTAAATGTTATATATTTCTACGCTGTTTTCATAATTAAGTTCTTTAATGTTTTCACTCCATCTGTCATGATAAGTCACTTTTAATTGTAAGACTGAGAACGTGCCTATGCATACCAGGGCAATGTCGATGAAATTGACATAATCTGGCTGATTGCACCATGACTTGTTTATCATGGTTTCGTGAGAGTTTAGTAGATTTCTTTCACATTATCTCGGTATGCTTCGGATCTGTTAGTTCTATGTTTTCCAGTTACGCTTCTTGTTTCCTCTTCTAACAAATGACCTGAAATGTACGTCAAACAATATATTGAGTTTGTGTTCATTTATTCCAGCTCGATTGCTAATATGAGCAAGCTCAGAGCTTATATGCACCGCTCTCAAGTTCCTATGCAGGCAATCTTGCATCTACTACACTACACCAAAACTATCTCACTAAACATTAAACATATTACGTGTTTAGTTCTTAAGAATGAAATCCTTATTTTATTCAATTTAGTTCTAGATTTTATGATATTGAACTGTATCAAATGACTTCATAAATAGCAATTTTAACAAGTGTTAAACATCTCATTATATGAAACTACACTTATTTTTATTTTACAACGTACCGTCAGCACGTGGTGACGATATTAAGTATATTGTTATATTGTTAGTAGGCCCCGTACCACTCAGTTTGTAGTATTCAGTAGGTTTTCTTTAATGTTCAATTCTTCGACTGAAGACACCATCTAAACTACGTTTTTAACCGAGTTAAACTTAGTATTGCAGAAATTGGAAAACAACAACTTAATATAATATATAGAAACAATAAAACTGTGAACATGCATGCGTGCGTGCGTGTATGCGTGCGCGCGCATGTGTGTGCATGAATGAGTGTGTGTGTGTGTGTGTGTGTGTGTGTGTGTGTGTGTGTGTGTGTGTGTTTGTGTGGGGTGTGTTTGTGTGGGGGTGTGGGGGTGGGGGTGGGGGGAGGGGTTGCAGCTCACTTGATAATGCGGCTTTGAAGATGAACTTCACCCAAACGAATCCATGTCAACTGAACCTCTACATATTCTAAATATCACATTTAAAATATAAAACTGTCAAACGCACATTGTGAAGATTATTTCCTGAGGTTTAGGAATAAAACGCAATAAGATGGGGCCGTAGTTTTGCCAAAGGTCGCGGGTACGATTTCTGACCAGACCCTATGGCGTCTCAAAATAACACTCAGGACTGGTTATAAGAATCTTACATGGGTTTGAGGATTCGGAAAGAAAACGAATCAGCCGAGTTTCCGTGGAAACAGTTATCCCAAGGGATGGGATTTTTCTATCCGAACCGAAAAAAGCATGAATGATTCTTTTTCTTCTATACCAAACGTACTGAATAGATCTAATTATTTTAATTGATTTTATAATTTTATTTTTTTTTACAAGGTTGCTTTAAAGACGTTAAATTATATGATTTACGTCATATATTTAACGGCACGTCATAATTGAGTCTAAATGTCATAGCGCGAGAACAACTTTTTCTTGCATACCGGATAAGAATATCTGCATTTTTATTGGGGTAAGAGCCTCGTCCCCGCAAAACAGTTATCCCTCGGGATGGAAAATCTATCCGAACCTCAAACACATGTAAGATTCTTATGATCTCGGCCCTAGTGCGAAATAGAAATATCTAACATCGGTAAAAAGCTTTATCCGGTGTGCAAGAAATGTGCTTTACCCATTTCTGCTCATATAAGATACGTCTAAAAATTGTTTTAAAACTTTTGTTGTTTTGATTTTGTTGTAGCAAACCGTAAAACAAGATAGACGTTACGTCAGAATAGTGACGCCAGCGTATATATTTATGACGTCTTGCTTACCTGCAAGAATAGGGTCAGGGTAAAAATTAAATTTGAAATGAATTATTTAAACAAACAATGTGCGAAGAGATGGACAGGTGTAATTTCTAGTAGATATACATACTTTTAGTATGTACTTTAAAATGCACATTATTTCCTATATGTGTAAATATGTGTAATTTTGGGAGGAGCATCGTCCTTGCGTGTAATTTTGACTCCTCGGGTGAGATACCTGTTGCACATTAGTCTGTAGGAAGATTCAGCTCTCCCGATTGGGTCCGTTCAATAGCAATTGTTACCAGCACGCAGATTGGCCAGTTGCTTCAGGGAAAGTTTGAATGACGTCATAAATTAGTAAGCGAATTGCGGTACAGGCATAGAATTCCCTGCTTTTTCATTGGTGGTAATATACCTGATTCGGGAGATATCAGGTTCTGTAGACTAATCGCACATGGATACTCATGATGGATTCTTATATTATTATAAAATAAACCAATATAATGTACGATGGCAGATTAAACGATCCCCAGATTCCTATGTATATATCGATTGTCCTTTGTACATGTCGGAAGCTATGTAATATAAGTAAGTTTGAATTATCATTCCAACAAAGCCATTAGAATTCTGCAGTAACGTAACACAATAGATTTTGTGTAAATATCAAAGGTGGGTTGTATTAGATACCACACTATGTTCTATTTTAAAACGCAGAAAGAAATTCAATATGCATGACGAAAATATATATTGTTCATCCCATTTTTGTCGACGATATTTACAAATATAAAGGTGGTGTTCTTCAAAAACACATAGGCTACTATGCTTGGCAGTTGTCATACATGTATCAAAGTATCTAGAATTGTTTTCAGAGATTAAAAAGTTGGTTTTAAGTATATTTTATGTTACACCAGTTGTTCTTATTCCGTATATGGCTTTATATTTTTATAAATATCACTAACGAGTTTTTTTTCACTATAACTATTTAATACCACGTATTCCTTGTGATATTCGCACGTACGTCATATATTATCATCTTTAATCAAATTATTTTAACCTAAAAAGGAGCGTACTGAATAGATCTAATTATTTTAATTGATGTTATCATTTTTTTTTTACAAAGTTGCTTTAAAGACGTTAAATTATATGATTTACGTCATATATTTAACGGTACGTCATAAATGAGTCTAAATGTCATAGCGCGAGAACAACTTTTTCTTGCATACCGGATAAGAATATCTGCATTTTTATTGGGGTAAGAGCCTCGTCCCCGCAAAACAGTTATCCCTCGGGATGGAAAATCTATCCGAACCTCAAACACATGTAAGATTCTTATGATCTCGGCCCTAGTGCGAAATAGAAATATCTAACATCGGTAAAAAGCTTTATCCGGTGTGCAAGAAATGTGCTTTACCCATTTCTGCTCATATAAGATACGGGTTTCCCCCACGGAGGAAATCTCTATCTTCCATGTCACGTGAAAGCTTTCTCACATGACCTGGCAAAAATCAGGGACTCAATCAATGTTTGTTATCTATTTCCTTATCCACACATCGCAATCATATATATTTTCATTTATACGTCTAAAAATTGTTTTAAAACTTTTGTTGTTTTGATTTTGTTGTAGCAAACCGTAAAACAAGGATAGACGTTACGTCAGAATAGTGACGTCAGCGTATATATTTATGACGTCTTGCTTACCTGCAAGAATAGGGTCAGGGTAAAAATTAAATTTGAAATGAATTATTTAAACAAACAATGTGCGAAGAGATGAACAAGTGTAATTTCTAGTAGATATACATACTTTTAGTATGTACTTTAAAATGCCCATTATTTCCTATATGTGTAAATATGTGTAATTTTGGGAGGAGAATCGTCCTTGCATGTAACTTTGACTCCTCGGGTGAGATATTCCTGTCGCACATTAGTCTGTATGAAGATTCAGCTCTCCCGATTGGGTCCGTTCAACAGCAATTGTTACCAGCACGCTGATTGGCCAGTTGCTTCAGGGAAAGTTTGAATGACGTCATAAATTAGTAAGCGAATTGCGATACAGGCATAGAATTCCCTGCTTTTTCATTGGTGGTAATATACCTGATTCGGGAGATATCAGGTTCTGTAGACTAATCGCACATGGATACTCATGATGGGTTCTTATATTATTATAAACTAAACCAATGTTATGTACGATGGCAGATTAAACGATCCCCAGATTCCTATGTATATATCGATTGTCCTTTGTACAAGTGGGAAGCTATGTAATATAATTAAGTTTGAATTATCATTCCAACAAAGCCATTAGAATTCTGCAGTAACGTAACACAATAGATTTTGTGTAAATATCAAAGGTGGGTTGTATTAGATACCACACTATGTTCTATTTTAAAACGCAGAAAGAAATTCAATATGCATGACGAAAATATATATTGTTCATCCCATTTTTGTCGACGATATTTACAAATATAAAGGTGGTGTTCTTCAAAAACACATAGGCTACTATGCTTGGCAGTTGTCATACATGTATCAAAGTATCTAGAATTGTTTTCAGAGATTAAAAAGTTGGTTTTAAGTATATTTTATGTTACACCAGTTGTTCTTATTCCGTATATGGCTTTATATTTTTATAAATATCACTAACGAGTTTTTTTCACTATAACTATTTAATACCACGTATTCCTTGTGATATTCGCACGTACGTCATATATTATCATCTTTAATAAAATTATTTTAACCTAAAAAGGAGCTTCACAATTGAATATATTAGATAAATATTTAGGTAGATAATTAAGGCAAAGTTCGGCAGATAATTAAGGCAACTTTCTGCTGATAATAAGGCAAATTTCTGCGGTGTTTGTCGTCAAAATGCACATTATTGACATAATGTCTGCTATAACAAGGACGAAGACGATACGCTCTGTCTTTCGTTTTTACCCTATTTCTGTAGTTTACATAATTATATAGCATAACGTAGTGTAACATGAATAATAAAGTTGTCTTTATGAATATATTAACTAGTTATGAAACACTACACTCGTAAAACTATGTTTATGCTTATTTTATAAATAAGGGGATAAATGCGTGTTAAGTGTACGTCATTTATACCACTTTTGTGATTTATGTAAATGTTTAAATCCATGCACATACCAGCTATATTATTATACAGTGTAAAAAGCATCAGTCATTTGTTATCCCTCCTTCATATGTAGCGGACTAAAGTGCAGGACTAGAGCCCCATCGACGTGCCCGTATTGCCGTGAAAGTACGTCACGCCCACATTAGTTTTGTAATATAGTTGCGCCTCTTGTCGTCTTGTGCATTGTTCACCAATGATGCCCTCTAAGGGATTTAGGGATCTGGGGAACAATGGCCATTTCTTTAAGAGATCCAGAAAACAAGGACCCCCTGGAAGGACCTCACCAATTTTCTATCGGGGCCAATGGAATCTCGCGATTATTGAAACATAGAAACAGACAACAGGGGGATAATATGCCATCAACAACAACATGATCCCTGCTTTTAACATACCATTTACCAACCATTGTGTTTCTGCAGGACAGGGTATATACGTGGACTCTGCAGAGATAAAATCCCCGCTATGTTTCTGCCTAAATATACATGGCCTACGTATACATGGCTTACAACTGACTTGTGCATAGCGTAAGTATTCCCATGATCGCATTTAACATGTAATATACAAATATAATACAATGAAACTATACGTACATGTACCAACATGTAAATCGTACTATGTTCTTTTCCTTATGATATAGCAATACCATCATTACGGAAGATATTAAGTGAACAACATCTAATTTCAAACACAACTAAAAATCCTAACCAAACAATAAGGATCAATTATAAAAGTATAACGTGCATAAAAAACATGAAACATACCTTGTATTTAGAAATCGTGTAACACAGCGCGTTCCTTTATTCATCAAACTGTGTGTTTACAATACTATAATTTCTTATCTTGAATACTATTCCATTGCAAGACATCATAAATATAAGCTAGAAGGACTGTATTTAACTAGTAGCGTTAAAGCATGTAAAATATAAACCGTCATAACTGGCACACTGCTACACGTATACGTTACTATTTACAGCCGCGAACTAGTAACATATAATAGTATAAGCAATACAACTACAGACCGATTTGTACAGGAAGTCATATGGCGTATTTAAATGCTTCAGTAATTTTGAATTCACTGGGGTTGAGCGGAGATCAATTTGAAAGACGATGTTTGTGTAAAACCGGTAATCTTAAATGTTTTGATGTTCGTAATGATCATGTTTGTGTAAATAAAATATAAACGCAATTGAACTCTGTAGTTGTATTATTATATATAATAAAATGTATATCAAACAAGTAAATACGTTCAGCTTCTGTTGACACTGGTGTGACGCCCGTGATTGTCAAAATAAATGCTTATATGTCAAAACGGTTACTAGGTAACTGTATATCGTTTATATCTATTATGCGTCCGTTTTTTTTGTAAATTGAAACACGATGCCTAGTATGCCATGGTCACTGAATATGCGATATGTTCACAGCTGTACTGTAATTTAAAATAATGATAAACATACATTCGACATTCAGATTGAAAGTAATTGTAGTCATAATGGTGATGAGGTGTTTGTGCTGTTATAGCTTGTAAAATATCATCAATCAATGACGGGCTTCGCAATATTGTTTAAATATGTACTCGTTAACGAAAAAGACAGTTGACTTCTGTCAAGACATTTTTTTTAGATTTCAACGACCAAATTAATGGTGATCCATTTATTCCCCTTCCCTGGTTTGTGTTTGTGTATAATAAATGGTATGCTTATCAACGACACAAGTATTGTAACAGATGTAGAATGAGAAATATACACACTATTTTGGGAGTGTTTTTGGTGACAATTTATTAAAAACTAAAGACGTTCATTACTTAGATGAAGGACAAAAAACGTTAGGACAAAAGACGTTAAATACTTATATGAAGGCAAAACGTCAAAAGACGTTAAATACGTAGATGAAGGACAAAACGTCAAAAGATGTTAAATACTTAGATGAAGGCAAAACGTCAAAAGACGTTAAATACTTATATGAAGGCAAAACGTCAAAAGACGTTAAATACTTAGATGAAAGACAAAAGACATTAGGACAAAAGACGTTAAATATTTAGATGAAGGACAAAACGTCAAAAGACGTTAAATACTTAGATGAAAGACAAAAGACATTAGGACAAAAGACGTTAAATACTTATATGAAGGACAAGGACAAAAAAGTTAAATACTTAGACAAAGGACAAAAGACGTTAGGACAAAAGACATTCAATACTTATATGAAGGACAAAAGACGTTAAATACTTATATGAAGGACAAAAGACGTTAGGACAATAGACATTAAATATTTATATGAAGGCCAAAAGACGCCAAATACTTAAATGAACGACAAATGACGTTAAATACGTATATGAAGGACAAAAGACATTAGGACAAAAGACGTTAGATACTAATATGAAGGACAAAAGACGTTAAATACTTATATGAAGGACAAAATACGTTAAATATCTTTATGAAGGACGAAAGAAGTTAAATACCGTCTTTCGTGGCCTAGTGGTAAAGGCGCCTCCCTTGAAAGCGGGAGTCCGAAGGTTCAAATCCCGGTGGAAGCACTTGGATTTTTTTCTGATGCGACCGGTTGCTCACCCAGCAGTCAGTTGAATTGAGGGGTACCTAATGTCTATCAGCCTGACGCCTGGCAATGATAGCTTTCGGGAAGTAACTGTGTACAACATAAAGGTGTATCATAAGCCCAGTGTGGCTAGATCTTTCAATAGGGGTGACACCATAATAAACAAACACTTTACTTTACTTTCACTTATATGAAGGGCAAAAGACGTTAAATACTCATACATGTATGAAGGACAAAAGCCGTTAAATACTGATATGAAGGACAAAAGACGTTAAATACTTATACGAAGGACAAAAGACGTTTGGACCAAAGACGTTTAATACTTATATGCAGGGTAAAAACGGTTAAATACTTATATATGAAGGGCAAAAGACGTAAAATATTTATATGAATGACAAAAGACGTTAGGACAAAAGACGTAAAATACTTATATGAATGACAAAATACGTTAAATATTTATATGAAGGTCAAAAGACATTAAATATTTATATGAAGGACAAAAGACGTTAGAACAAAAGACGTTTAATACTTATATGAAGGACAAAAGACGTTAACTACTTATATGAAGGACAAAAGACGTTAAATATTTATATGAAGGGCAAAAGACGTTAGAACAAAATACGTTTAATACTTATATGAAGGACAAAAGATGTTAACTACTTATATGAATGACAAAAGACGTTAAATACATATATATGAAGGTCAAAAGACGTTTGATACTTATATGAAGGGCAAAAGACGTTTAATTCTTATATGAATGACAAAAGACGTTAAATACATATATTTGAAGGTCAAAAGACGTTAAATATTTATATGAAGGGCAAAAGACGTTTTATACTTATATGAATTACAAAAGACGTTAAATATTTATATGAAGGGCAAAAGACATTTAATACTTATATGAATGACAAAAGACGTGAAATATTTATATGAAGGGCAAAGGACGTTTAATACCTAAAAGAAGGACAAAAGACGTTAAATACTTATATATGAAAGACAATCAAAGAAACTGTATGAAGGGCAAAAAACATTTAATACTTATATGAATGACAAAAGACGTTTAATACTTATATGAAGGACAAAAGATGTTAACTACTTATATGAATGACAAAAGACGTTAAATACATATATATGAAGGTCAAAAGACGTTTAATACTTATATGAAGGACAAAAGACGTTTAATACTTATATGAATGACAAAATATGTTAAATACATATATATGAAGGTCAAAAGACGGTTAATATTTATATGAAGGGCAAAATACGTTTATTTCTTATATGAATGACAAAAGACGTTAAATACATATATATGAAGGTCAAAAGACGTTAAATATTTATATGAAGGGCAAAAGACGTTTAATACTTATATGAATGACAAAAGACGTTAAATATTTATATGAAGGGCAAAAGACGTTTAATACTTATATGAATGACAAAAGACGTTAAATATTTATATGACGGGCAAAAGACGTTTAATACTTATATGAATGACAAAAGACGTTAAATATTTATATGAAGGGCAAAAGACATTTAATACTTATATGAATGACAAAAGACGTTAAATATTTATATGAAGGGCAAAAGACGTTTAAAACTTATATGAACGACAAAAGACGTTTAATACTTATATGAATGACAAAAGACGTTTAATACTTAAATGAAAGACAAAAGACGTTAAATACTTATATATGAAAGACAATCAAAGAAACCGTTTTACAAGAGTTCATCTCGAATGATCTTTTATTAAACCTTATTGGTAATTGTAATGTAGATTTCAACAAGTGTTAATACCATTTCATTAAAACTTACATGTGATAAAATATTATTTAAATTAAGTCGTAGTACCAGACGCTTTTTTTCTATTGATTTTCTGGCTCGGTAAAGTTAGCAGAATAGCAGAATAGCTGAATGATTGTTTTTTCATTCTGCTAGCAGAACAGCAGAATAGCAGAATGAAAATTAGACAAAATGATGTTGTTATTTTATCACTTATTCTAGTGCATTTACAGGCAGTAACTCATCGTTATTCTTAAGATATGTTTTTTACAAGCAATCAGCACCCGGAAATTAAAGAATTTTTTATCAATTCACCAAAAGGAAAATTTTCTTTTTTTTCTTCACCGAATTTAAGTTCAAACTAACAATTATTAACCGGTTCACCTATCTGCACCATTTAATAAATACCTTTTAGTTCATGGTCTTTAGCAGAATAGCAATTTATTAGATTTTTTTTTCATTTTTCCAGCAGAACTGCAAAATGAATTGTTTTCATTCTGCCAGCAAAATAGCAGAATAATTTTTTTTCATTCTGCCAGCAGAACATGTTACACCGTGTTTGAGTTATAACAATGTAACACAGTCTGTCACATTGTAATATAACGCAATGTAATAGATATATCCATGTAAAACGGTGTCGCAGATATAGCAATGTAACACAGTGTGCTACAAATAGCGATATAACACCGTATGCTACAATAGCAATGTAACAATGTCTGCTAGATATATCCGCATAACATTCTCTGCAGAATCAAGTTTGTGACGGCTTCGTATTCTTAATATTATCCATGAATATGCATATCTACACCAGAACGAGGTTAGGAGCATGCCCTATCTTACAGCAACACTAGCGTACATAGAGATTTCATGGCCATCTTGGATAATAAATGAGAAATAAGTCTGACTACATCTGTTAATTTAAATTTGTTGGCAATTTAATCAATGTAAAGGTCAAAATATTTAATTACTGATTTAAGTAGTTCATAATTTGAAAATTAAGTTTTTATATCAATCAGCATGTGTATTTCTATACTGGTTAAACCGTGTTTTATGATATAAAAACTGAATGTATTTACAAATTCTCAGGGGTGTGGGGGATGGAGGAAAGGGTCTGCTGTAAATCAATTCATTCACATCTGACCTGTGTAAACATTCCTGAAGATTAAGACTAATTAACACCTCTCTTTGAAAGTGATTTAGAAGGGATACAAACCGTCTGTATAATGTCAGGTTCCATGAATATTTGTGCCTACCATGTGTACTCATATAAGTGCCCATTGTCTAGAACACAACAGAACAGTTAACCATTTTTTTTTTGTTCAAATCCTTCTATTCTTTTTTTTATAAAACAAAAATAATATTGGGGGAGGTGATATGACATAACAGAGGGTGTTCGAACTTATCTTAGTACAAGTATGTCTCAAAACAATGTCTACATTTAAATAAAGCTTATAATTTACTTTACATATCAGTTGTACAGACAGAAGCAGAGTAGACCCAACTGTTTTGGAAGCTGATCCGAATAGTTGTATCAATTAAGCTCTTCCTAATGTATGCTCAACTCACCCAGACATAGCTGGCACCCGAATAGTGGTATCAAATAAGCTCTTCCTAATGTATGCTCAACTCACCCAGACATAGCTGGCACCCGAATAGTGGTATCAATCAAGCTCTTCTTAATGTATGGTCAACTCACCCAGACATAGCTGGCACCTGAATAGTGGTACGAATTAAGCTCTTCCTAATGTATGCTCAACTCACCCAGACATAGCTGGCACCTGAATAGTGGTACGAATTAAGCTCTTCCTAATGTATGCTCAACTCACCCAGACATAGCTGGCACCTGAATAGTGGTACGAATTAAGCTCTTCCTAATGTATGCTCAACTCACCCAGACATAGCTGGCACCCGAATAGTGGTATCAAATAAGCTCTTCCTAATGTATGCTCAACTCACCCAGACATAGCTGGCACCCGAATAGTGGTATCAATCAAGCTCTTCCTAATGTATGCTCAACTCACCCAGACATAGCTGGCGCCCGAATAGTGGTATCAATCAAGCTTTTCCTAATGTATGCTCAACTTACCCAGACATAGCTGGCACCCGAATAGTGGTATCAATCAAGCTCTTCCTAATGTATGCTCAACTCACCCAGACATAGCTGGCACCCGAATAGTGGTATCAATCAAGCTCTTCCTAATGTATGCTCAACTCACCCAGACATAGCTGGCACCCGAATAGTGGTATCAATCAAGCTCTTCCTAATGTATGCTCAACTCACCCAGACATAGCTGGCACCCGAATAGTGGTATCAATCAAGCTCTTCCTAATGTATGCTCAACTCACCCAGACATAGCTGGCACCCGAATAGCGGTATCAATCAAGCTCTTTCTAATGTATGCTCAACTCACCTAGACATAGCTGGCACCCGAATAGTGGTATCAATCAAGCTCTTCCTAATGTATGCTCAACTCACCCAGACATAGCTGGCACCCGAATAGTGGTATCAATCAAGCTCTTCCTAATGTATGCTCAACTCACCCAGACATAGCTGGCACCCGAATAGTGGTATCAATCAAGCTCTTCCTAATGTATGCTCAACTCACCCAGACATAGCTGGCACCCGAATAGTGGTATCAATCATGCTCTTCCTAATGTATGCTCAACTCACCCAGACATAGGTGGCACCCGAATAGTGGTATCAATCAAGCTCTTCCTAATGTATGCTCAACTCACCCAGACATAGCTGGCACCCGAATAGTGGTATCAATTAAGCTCTTCCTAATGTATGCTCAACTCACCCAGACATAGCTGGCACCGGAATAGTGGTATCAATCAAGCTCTTCCTAATGTATGCTCAACTCACCCAGACATAGCTGGCACCCGAATAGTGGTATCAATCAAGCTCTTCCTAATGTATGCTCAACTCACCCAGACATAGCTGGCGCCCAAATAGTGGTATCAATCAAGCTTTTCCTAATGTATGCTCAACTTACCCAGACATAGCTAGCACTCGAATAGTGGTATCAATCAAGCTCTTCCTAATGTATGCTCAACTCACCCAGACATAGCTGGCACCCGAATAGTGGTATCAATCAAGCTCTTCCTAATGTATGCTCAACTCACCCAGACATAGCTGGCACCCGAATAGTGGTATCAATCAAGCTCTTCCTAATGTATGCTCAACTCACCCAGACATAGCTGGCACCCGAATAGTGGTATCAATCAAGCTCTTCCTAATGTATGCTCAACTCACCTAGACATAGCTGGCACCCGAATAGTGGTATCAATCAAGCTCTTCCTAATGTATGCTCAACTCACCCAGACATAGCTGGCACCCGAATAGTGGTATCAATCAAGCTTTTCCTAATGTATGCTCAACTCACCTAGACATAGCTGGCACCCGAATATTGGTATCAATCAAGCTCTTCCTAATGTATGCTCAACTCACCCAGACATAGCTGGCGCCCGAATAGTGGTATCAATCAAGCTCTTCCTAATGTATGCTCAACTCACCTAGACATAGCTGGCACCCAAATAGTGGTATCAATCAAGCTCTTCCTAATGTATGCTCAACTCACCCAGACATAGCTGGCACCCGAATAGTGGTATCAATCAAGCTCTTCCTAATGTATGCTCAACTCACCCAGACATAGGTGGCACCCGAATAGTGGTATCAATCAAGCTCTTCCTAATGTATGCTCAACTCACCCAGACATAGCTGGCACCCGAATAGTGGTATCAATTAAGCTCTTCTTAATGTATGCTCAACTCACCCAGACATAGCTGGCACCCGAAAAGTAATATCAATCAAGCTCTTCCTAATGTATGCTCAACTCACCCAGACATAGCTGGCACCGGAATAGTGGTATCAATCAAGCTCTTCCTAATGTATGCTCAACTCACCCAGACATAGCTGGCACCCGAAAAGTAATATCAATCAAGATCTTCCTAATGTATGCTCAACTCACCCAGACATAACTGGCACCCGAATAGTGGTATCAATTAAGCTCTTCTTAGTGTATGCTCAACTCACCCAGACATAGCTGGCACCCGAATATTGGAATCAATTAAGCTCTTCCTAATGTATGCTCAACTCACCCAGACATAGCTGGCACCCGAATAGTGGTATCAATTAAGCTCTTCCTAATGGATAAGATGTTGGGTCATTCTGTTGAATCTCAATTTCGGTGGTTTGCTGTCCCGGCTGATGAGACCGGATCATTGTCCTGTCATGCATCTCCCTTTGATGTAATCTTTAAACTTATGATTCGCTCTCGAGTCCGTATCCTGGGTTAGTGAGTGTTTTTGGGATAACAACGTGTCGAGCTCCTGGGATCAGAAACACGACCTATAGCGTGAGCGACCAACACTATCTTCTGTAACACCGCCAATAAAGATGCGACATGATTGGTTACGGCCTCCTAGATTAATAGTCTTTCTTAAATGTGACTGCGAACGCATACTTCATTACGGACATACAGCTAACGAAGAATACCATGCACTATCTAAGAAGTACAAATCAGTGCTGTTTTTGATAAGTGGTGACTCGCAGAGCCGTAACTGAGTCTTGATTTTACAGGAGGCACATGCATTTCCCAACTTTGCTAGGGGTGTCCATGGGCAAGCTCCAATGAACAAATATTTAACTCCTGGCATGCATTACGTGCGTTTTTTCTGATATTTCAGAGACATTTTAAGCTTTCAAATGACACAGACTGTATTTTATACAATTACTCATTTTAACATTATTATCTTCAATACACATTGGTAGCTTTTCAGACCCGAAATAACAATACATATCAACTGTAAACTAATACGCTACAAGTGTTTGCTGGGTATTACGCCATGATGTATTCATACTGATAAATATTATACGTGAAGGCAAGGAACCATCAATAATTCCTTGGTGAAGCATATGTCATAGTCTTGCAACAGTAATACATATTTTGAGGATAACTTTATTCTTTCTACAAAAAAGCACTAATAACTCGTGAACTTCCACAAATACTACAGGAGGCCTCCGTTATTATCAGTGTGGCTACGGCCCTGAATCATACACGATCAACAATATACTTATATTAAGAAACACAAACACAGCGCAATCTCACAAAAATGTTTCAAAGTAGGTAGCAATTTCTGATTATGAATTTCAGTACATGTAAACAAGGTCGATTTTTGCCAATTTTATATTTGCATCTAGCTATGGGGATTTTAAATAACATCTTGCATTAAGAAAGATATGCATCAAGAAAGATAGCGAATATATAAGAACTTGTCATTTATCTATATCCTGTTAGCTTTGTTCCAACTGAAATCCTCTATTTTTAAGCATTCTGTCATCTTCATAGCCCAAAAAACCTCGTTTCATTTTCCCTTTATGATGTTGTTTTTCAGGTGTACACGGATATGATATAAACGTATATCAACATGGGCGTAAGAGTATTTCTCTTATTTGTGCTCTGACCACTGAAATATGCCGGATTCAAGGACCACAAAAGTAGAGTACGTCAGGTATATATTCGGTGTTATCTCGTGTACATGTTTAATTGAAGAAAATAACTGTTTGTAAAATATATCAATAACCCACGCATTCGTGTGTGATAACCATCATGTTAGTATAAACAACCCATCCTTACGACCATACTGTAGTGGTTCTGTAGTGATGTGTTAATTTGTTTGTTCTGGAAGACGAGCTTATAGTCAATCATAACAGATACATTATAAATAGGCAAGATGAGGTTAATTCATTGTTCGTCTTCCCCCTTTCGTTATTCAATTACAAACGTTACTCAAACCCTTATATGTTTAACCTCTATCTACATCCAAACTTGGTAATGAATTGGCAACCATTGAGCATCGATTAGCACTCCTGTACATTAAACAGCGTTTGTTGTTTACAAATTCAAGTCTGGCAACATACGTCACGGGCATCTGTTCAAGGTTACCGCCTGCAAAAGATTTTCATCGTTTCAATCGCATGTTTTTCAAATTGTATTCAAGTTACAGTCAAACTTGTCTTAAACAGCCAGTTAAGGGAAGGAGCAAAAGTGGCGTCTTAAGACAGGTTAACCTGCACTGGAAGTATAGAAATGGGAAATAGTAAATGTGGCTGCTAATTACAAGTGGCTGCTTAATAAAGGTGACCACTTACACAGGTTTGACTGTATGTATAAATGTATGTGTGTACCGAATAAAACAATATTTTAATGAAAATAATACCTCAGAAAAGAACGTTTGTCTATTTTGTCAGTGATTTCTTCGACCAAAGTATTTTTCAACAAGGATACCCTTCGCACTATAAACATTTTCCATTGATAATAGTCGCAAAATGTCTTTAATTCATGCATTGAAATACACAATGATTTTTTCCTATATGCACATTTAATAAGAGAAACAGCGCATCTCACTCTTACTTGGTTTTATTGTGTTTTTTGAGATATCCATCACACTAAATTTGTTTTAGGTGTATTCCAATGTGACTTAGCCGAGATGTCGTCATACTTTATCAGTCATTGATCAGTATTATTTTCAAAATAGAACGTTCAATTTCACATAGAAACTTTCAATTTTCATTCAATGAAAAAAAGAACGTTCTATTTTTAAACGACTTGAAATTCCTGAAGCAACAAAAAAATGCTACAAAATGTGTTACCACTTGACCTTAGCTAGTAATCGGAGAAAAAGTACCCGTTTCTGGTAACATTTTCGCAGATAACTTTCTTTAATTAATATTTCATGAAAAATCACAAAACAACGACGATCAATAAAGATGAACCATCGGTGCTATTAACTGGTTATACAAAACTCGTCATTTTTGACAAAAATTGCAACGGCGTATTTTTGAAATTTCACCACTTTGTATAGGTTAGAAATGTCCATGTTACTTCTAACGGGCTTAGATGTTGTTTCAAGTTCTCGTTACTAGGTACCAGTCATGGTTTTGTTGCATAATTTTTATTTATAGAATAAAGCCCATGAAAGACACAAACTTTGATTGACGAATACAAACACGAGCGTCTGCGCGTTAGCACCGTTTGTTTCAAAATAAATATTTCGCCCTCCTCGTAGGTTTTCATTTGATTAAATGGATTTAGGGGGCGTGTTCATCATTGAAGTTGAGTGAATTTGAGGGATTGCCATCATTTTATAGTTGCATGCGGTAGCAAATCAACATGACCTGATACTATGGATTGGTGTAAAAATCGAAAGAAAAGTGTCCGCTATAGGTAATACAGACCCTAAACCGCTCAAGTACCCCATAATTGCACTCCGTTTGCGCTCAGTTTGCACTCCGTTCGCGCTCCGTTCGCGCTTAGTTCGCGTTCCGTTCGCGCTCCGTTTGCGTGCACTCGATTAAACGCGGTTAATTTAATGCACTCACAAACGCAAGTATTCGCTCACGAGCGCTGTATAGCTGAGTGCTATATTTAATACTCCATTTAGCGTTCGCTTCGTTCAGCGTTCACTCAACTTTCAGTTCGCTCAGTTCGGTTTCCGGCCCATAACCAATCGCAACATCTCAACTCTTTAAACTGATTCTATATTGACTTTTTAATTTAATCTGTTCCAATGGAGCAATTAAATGTATCCATGGGATTTAGTCAAGGTAAATTAATTCATAATCCGATTGTTTGTCTACAGATTATGTCACCTGCTGGGCGAAAGGTTGAACAAGTATCGACAGTAGGCATGTTTAACGGAAGTGTCTATGTTTTGATATGTGATCAAAGAATATCGCACGTTATACCGGCTTCTGTTATCCAGAACGACATTTGTTTGCGTCAGTATCTTCTTTGATATACCGTAGCCGTTTGTTACAGGAAAGCAATAAAGTTTGTCCACAAAATTTACATATACATCATCAACATAAACTAAATAAATTGTTATTTATAATTAAATTTAATTAATAATTCCATACTGTTGATACCTCGTTGGCCTTATGATAATCCATAAATCTGCTCAGTGTAAGCAGTGACTTAAAAACATGTGGATATATCACTGGTTTTGTTAATGTTCAAACTAAAATAAACTTTATAATCAATAATATGCACTGCATGGGTGATGAAAATTTTATTATAATCTGTGCGATGCAATTCGACATTATAATCAATGATTTTTGAAAAATAATAATCTTGTAGTGTTTTTTCTCGATTTGGGTCCAAATGTGGCTTCACTAAACTTAAAAAAAAGATATTCTGATATTTCAAGTTTTTATAATTATTTTCGTTATCATTATGTATATTAATATACTTGCAATAAACTTTTTTCAGTGGGTTTCTGAAATTATTCTTGTACTGATAGTATGCTTTATGTTAATATATTATTTAAAATGACAAACTATATTAAACTTGTTTTAAACTACACCCACTGTGCTATAACACTAATTTTATGACACGCAGCAACACACCCGTGGTGTTGATTACGTTACGTCACATGCCAGTGAGAGCCGTGTCAATTAAGATATATGCTAAAGTGGTGACTTATCGGTCTATTGACCACGGAAGATATGTATGATTTCATTTTGATTGTAATTCGTGCCAGATGGATGAATTTTAATTGAACCAACATTATGTGATTGAAAAGAAAAGATAAGAAAGAAAAACTGCCAGCCAATTAACAACAAATAAAAAAATCATTTAAGATATTGGTTATTCGAAGTTTCAGAACGCTTTAGTATGTAAATATCATGATGTTAATATCATTAAATTAACGAACCGAAAACCCTACGCCAGTTCTGAGTGAATGGTAGAAAGTGTGACATACACGTATAAAGGGATGTGTATTCAGGGCTGTCATTTTACCACAGCTGCCATAGCGATTTCGTATAAAAAACAGATCAGAATTGTTAATTTACAAAATAAAACAATCCTACAATTTTAAAACTAATAAAAATTAAAGACATGTCTCTAAATAATTCTTTGTAAAAATGTAGTATTTTATTTGTATTATTTTTTACTTTCATTATTTGTTTTATTTTTTTGAAATATTATTATCATTGGAGCTATTATTATAATATACATATTGACTTTTTTATTTGTTTACAGCTTTTATATTGGATACGTGCGTATGTTCATCTGGTCAGTCTTTCACAATAAATATAACAATTTAATTACTATAATGAAGGCAGAGTTGCATGGCAATCATAAAAACCGATACCCATGGTGAGAACCACATGTGTGTCAATAAATAGTTAATTGGTGATTTATCGGTCCATTGATCACAAAGAACCCTGCCGGTGTGTAATTTTCATTTTGATTATAATTTGTGCCAGATGAATGAATCTTTATTTAACCCGCAGCATGTGATTGGATAAGAAATATATAGTCAAAATCAATACTACAATATGCAGATTTTTTATAATTTTATTATTACCATCATTATTATTAATATATATTATATATTTTATTATTATTTATTACTATCATTACTAATATAATTGTTATTATTGCTATATTACTTTATTATTATATTATTATATTATCATATTATTATTATCTGAGTATTTTTTCTTCTTTATTATTATTATTATTATTATTATTATTATTATTATTATTATTGTTGTCATTTCTTACTTGTTGCCCCATTCACAACTTTTATAGTGGCTTAATTGTTACGTGCTTACGTGCACGTGACCAGGCGTATCGATTTTGTAGGAAAGCGGGAAAACAATATATTTACTATTTTATAGGCAGTGAATACATGTTCGTTTTTGTTTATTTAAACCTTCCTCATGATCAAAAGCTGTTCTTTAGTCAATATGAAATCACAACCTCAAAAAGGTCACCTAGAAATTTACGTTTGCTAGTTTTTATTTCCTATGTCTAATGTGTTATTTCGGTCTGTCGTGTTAAGTTGGCATACATACATTTATTTTACATTAATTTAATTTAGCTTGATTGTCAAGTAAGCTCGGAGCTTATGCATATCGTTCTCAAGTGCATTCCCTTATTAGATCTGGTACTGAATTGTGTTTCGAGAGGTCGGGTAAAGCCTGGGTCAAACTTGCGACCTCTGCCGTCTGAAGCAGCACCCTATCCGCTGTACTACTGACCCACTTTATATTTTAGAATACAATTAATTTATTATTATTATTTTAATGAGATGTGCCCGAGTATAATGTTTCCACTTTAATTGCAATATAACAGTTTACGTATATTTGTTTACAACTAAGCACAAACTCAGTGTAACTATGTTTGGGGAAAATATAAAACTAAAGTCCAAATTAAATTGAAAATTGGTAATTTTTATTTTGCCGAAATACCCAAACAAATAGAATCATAATCATATAATTTTACGCATATCTATGTTTTGTTTGATTCACGCATGCTTTGATATTTTTGTATTTGGAGCAGTATACGCTTAAATCGAAATAAAGTACATGTTTTGTATGTTCTATAACTAATTTATATCGAAATAACACGGCAAATTACATCTTTTCGAATTGTTATTTACACAATATATAATTATTTATATTTTTGTTGCGCAAACCAAAACATGCTTTAACATGCAACTAAATTAGCCTTGAAACCGTAGATAACCATTGATGTGTCGTCTATTGTATAATAGGTATTTTAAACATCATTGTATTGATCAGCTAAATATTGATATTTATGTAATAATTGATAAATTGTTGACCAAAGTAAGTTTTATCATGCGTTTTACAGTAAAACATTTATATTAACTAAATGGTTTATATTTATGTGAAAGAAAATTTATTTTTTATCTCGATTTTAAGTATCGACTTCACGATCAAATAATAAAAAAGAGTATATCCGAATGAACGAGTGCACTCAGTAGCGCACGAATAGTTCTGTTATCAGTTATCTTACTGTGTCTAGCGTATACAGCGCTACTGAGTGCACTCAGCGTATCTGAGTGCATTCAGCGTGTCTGAGTGCACTCGATCTATTTCATGCGTTCAGGAGTGCGTTTATTATTCAAAATCCAGCGTTTGCTTACGGTCCATGTCCGCTCCGTCAGCGCTCAATCTGCGCTCCGTTCGCGCTCCGTCTGCGCTACGCTCGCGCTCCGCTTACGCTCTGAGTGCACTCCGTTTGCGTGCAATTGGGGTACTTGAGCGGTTTAGGGTCTGTATTTTGCTAATAACGTTCTTAATATTCCATAAAATTCACCAAACAAAGACGAACGCCGTCTCTGCATGGAGATGAACCTATCAATGCTATTAAGTGGAACGCGTGGTCAAATGGTAGAGTATCAGATCCATGATCAAAGGGTTCGATCACGGTTATGTGTGCAAGACAGTGTCTTTTCGCATATGTTCAGAACTGGTTCTGCCAAGGAAGACTTCGAAAGTAACTTGTTTCACAATTGAAGAAACGGGCACTTTTCCTCCGTCTTTTAGCATAAGACCAAGTGGATTAGCCAGCGTAGTAAAACAATTGTAGCATTGTCTTTGCAGCTTCATTGGCTGAGAAAGTTGGACAACATCTAAATCTTTTTAACTGAGAAAAAAACACGGTTGCAATTTTGTAAAAATATATGAGTTTTTGAATGGCTACTTAGTTAAGTTTAAACCTATTCATTTACTTCGAGTGTGAAACAAGTAACACTTGAAGTCTTCCCGGGTAGAACAAGTGTTGAGTATTTGCGAAAAAAGTGTCTTGCACACATAGTCGTGACGGGGATGAAACCTACGACCCTCCAATCATGGATCCGCTCTACCACCGGACCATCCGCACTATGCTTAATAGCACATATAGGTTCATCTCCACACACAGAAAAGGCGTTCGTCTTTGTTTTGTTAATTTTCACGAATTTTAATATTAAAATAGTTATTTGCAAAATTGTTATCTGTAGCGGGCACTTTTCTTTCGTTTTTTACACCGATTCATAGTATCACGTCGATTCGCTAGCGCAATCAACAACAAAATGATTGCACTCGCTCAAATTCACATTCGAGTTCACTGATGAACACCCCCTCCAAATCCATTTAATCTAGTAAATAAAACTAACGAGGAACGCGCAAAATAATTATTATCAAACAAACAGTGCTAACGCGCACGCATTTGTGTTTGCCAATCAATGTTCGTTTCTTTCATGACTTGAACTCTATTAAAAAAATGCAACAAGACAATGACTGGTACCCAGGAACGAGAATCCGATTAGAAGTTACATGACTGGCGCAGAAAATTCCAAATAACTTGTGACCTATACAAAGTCAGTTATGAACATTGTATCAATTTCGCTCACGTTTAATGTCATTGATATTTCATCTGGTTTGATAATTTGAAATTTTGATATTAGAAAAGTTCTGCTAATTTAATTCGATGTGAAATAAATTACACTCAAGTATGTTTTATAACATTAAATCGTGTTTACATGTTTACCAAATAATATATTGTGAACAATTATTATTGTAAATGCACATGTTTTTATACATTGCTCATTAAAATTTATTTCATGAGCGGAAGTATAACAACACTAATATTCGGTGTTTTGTGTATTTTTCAATGTGTTCCCATTTTCATTAAACTGAACTGAAAATTTCTTTAACCTAAAGTGAAAAATCTAAACTTTCTGGATCACACTTCATTCTAGTGACCTCGCCAAATACCATCTGTGTGTTATTCTTATATCCCGTCTAAACGTATTTTGCCGCCGAAGAGCTGCCGTTCTAACTTCCAGAATGTTTTGGTATCTTCCATATACAGTGTACTTGCAGAAAGACGGTGGTTATACATTGATTCATTCCGAGGTCTCCTCCCCCAATACAACTGGAACTGCCATATATAACCTGAATTGTTTAAAAATGGCGTTCAAACAAAGTCTTCGATATGCCTCACTAATGAGGTCGTTTTTTTTTACAACAGTTCACCACTTCTACGTATCTTACGCGTTACTGACTCTCGTCAATTACCGTTACAAACTGTTCCTCATCACTAATACATATCTCTGTGCTAGTCAACTTGTTATCATTACATGGCTTATATACTTGATGCAACAAGTTACAATAAAGAACGACAAAAATCAAATACTGGATTTTTTTTTTTAAATATTAAACACCTTGGAGGAGAAAAACAAGTTTAAGAGTACTGTCGTGTAACTGAAAAATACCAAACCAAGTAGAACATATAAAAGATAAAACTATATTTCATTGATATATTTCACTTACGAGGTATAAAAATCAATATGTACATCACTTTAAAATATCCGATCATTAGTGTCGCTGGAATAACAGTTAGTTATAAAGGTATAACCACACCATTGATTTTTGTTCTTTATTTTTGTTTTTTGTGTAAGTAATAAAAATGTACGCTTGTCATTCATAGAGAGACCCAAATTAAGAAGTGAAACTTACAGTTTACTCTTTGTCAACCTCTGCACTACCAAATATGATGAGAAAAGTGGGGGCCATGTGTCATATTAGAGATTTTTTTTCTGCTTAGTGTATACACTGTTGACAACGTGAAAGTAGACTTCCGAAATCATACTCCAATTTCCAAGAAATAATCAATCAATCAATCAATCAATCAATCAATCAATCAATCAATCAATCAATCAATCAATCACAGTGGCCCCTTATTTTACAACAAGTTGGCTGCTTTTAAAAAGCATCCAATGGTTAGGTCTTATAAAAGATGTAGCAATAAAGTGTATGAATGTGTAAGTTTGGTTCCTTGTACAGGGTACTAAATACATTGGTGATACCAAATCCCGACACGATTCCGGCAGACACAGCGAATTCCCGGCTGTAGGTGTGCCTGATAGTAACTTTGATGTTTAAATGTACTGATCTCAATCATTATGTTATTGTAATGCAATTTGTATAGTTAAAAAGTACTTTATATATTGTCTAACGTTCTTACTGCTATATTTTATACAATTTTATACTATGATCATAATTATTTTAATTAATTCGAATACATATTTTAAATTAATTTTTGGATATATTATTTTTAAAGAATAAAAGTTAAAAATTACTGTTTTTCCAAAACTTGTGCATGTTCGGCGATATATCTGATTATGACGACGTGCTGAAAATATGTCACACAGGTAAACTATCTTTTATATTTCTGTTGTATCGAGTAAAATAAACAATTGTAGCTGTAAAATTTTCCAATGTTATGGGTTCAGCATATTATAATAATTGAGGAAATTCATGGTTATTTGAACATTGTTAACATTAACATTAACTCGGTAGGAATCTGTCAGAAACGGCGGTAAATTGTCAAAAAAGATACGTTTCAAGACCTTTTCGAAAATTCGTTGATTGAAGGCATTTTCATTAGCTCCTGATTAAATATGCAAAGAGAAATTTATAGTGATCTCAATTGGTACATTAAAACGTCACAGTCAATTATTACACACACTGCATTTAAACGTTCTTTTTAACCGAAAAGTGGTCGGAACAGCCGGAACATGACCGGTTTTAATATCAATACTAGCCTGGTTCTTGGACCCAAAATGCTATCGATGTTGCCTTCGCGTCTTATATTATATGAGACCGGGGACCAGTCTATATCAATACCGGTTTGTACATTCCCATAATGCATTGTTTAGAAAAACAATGGCGACCTCCATGTGGCGAATGCCGTGTTTTAACGCGTGATCGTGACGTTTCAATATGGCAGCGCCCAGAGTCAATTTCTTAACTGGTCCTTATTATAGGGTTCTGTCGCTCATGCGACCTAACAAAAAAAAAGTACAGTATGCACAATGTGATACAGGCCTGGATTCAGGAATCACATTACTTAAAGATCGCACAGGCAAAATATTAACCTTAAGGTTGTTTTGGTAAAATAATTTATGTTATTCTTTTTTGTTGGTGAAAATTTAGGCCAGTCTCCCCCAGAGCTGGAAATGGGTCCACCTTCTCTCCTACGATTATTTTAATGGTTATGTAAGCATCTGCGGCACATTCATGATATCGTAGTTCAACACGAGTGTGTATCTGGGCCAGCGGATAAGTCGTGCTTTTAGGGGAGAGAGTATTCAATTGAAGGGGGCGTGCTATGTACTAGCACCAAATTTTCAATCAATTAAACTTTACTTGCTATATCTTAGAGGGCGTGTCCCGGATGTTCTGTTCGTCCTGAATCCGCTATTGAGCCGCTCTATAGTTGTTCTATATTATGACCTGTGGTTTTATGGAAAGAGCCTTACCTATCAGCAACATGTATTTTAATTCAATACAAAAAGTTGACGTGTTTCTGTGTTGCATGCTTTACAAACTTTATTTTCATTGACAAAGTCAATAAGTCAGTTTCACATAATACCGAATGATGGCCGATAATGTACGCTACTTTGAAAGGGAGCAGTAGTTAGCTGTGTTGAGGTATAAAAAGACGGCGCCGCTTGACGTCAAAATGTTGACATAATTAGACAAATTAAGACGCTAGGTGGATCTGTACGTTATGATATATAGAATTACAATAATAACCATCAATGTAAATTTGAGATAAGTAAGTTAAAATATGTAATTAAGCAATCTGAATTATGGTGGATAATACCCTCCATAGTAACAGACGCTGACGTAAGTACGTCAACGTGATGTAACGTTTTGTTCTTTGTCTCTCGGAGTTAATCGGGTCGCTGCAGACTGTAATCAGTTCAGGTATTTCGGGAACGTGCCTCAAGTCGCTCAATCTTTTTGCCACAGCACCCGAACTGACATGCGAACGCCATGGCCGTTACCCTTACCCAATATCATTTTATTGCGGCCGTTTTCAGAAACCCTTAGCATGTTGAAAACTGTGGAAAAAAAATAAAATAAAATTGGCCTCTATTGCATGTATCGTATGACATGGACTGAAACCCTGTCAACCGCATGTATAGTGTGCACGTGGAAATAGTGGAAATTAATGTTCTTGGTACTAAAAGCTATGTACACGGTGTACATGAGGTAAACTCCACATGATCTTATTCTCAACATCGCCAGGGTAAAAAATACATGAACATTGGACATGTAACACAAACACTGACAAGAGCTACATCTATTATAAAAGAGGGACGTTTCTCTTTTCGCTGAGAATAGTTACATCTTCTAAAATAAAATCAAAATCGATTTAATCATTCTGCTAAAAAGAAATAAAAAATCGTGTCCCCCTACTTATGTTTTGTTACTTTCTTTATATCCACATGTAAATTGTAAGGACGAATCTCGGGAAGACGGTCATGCACTGTTACATTATTAGTGATAAAAATGTTTTTAAAAGTTTTTAAACAAAGACTTAATGATATCTTTTACAGAATTGGACCACAGAACTAAATGAATTATCAAGAGCATTATGCTTTAGATCGTTTTATTCTTTTGATTTCTCTCATTATCTAAATGTTATAAATAAAGAAAAATATCGAAAAGCTTTTTCAAGACTACAACTATCTTCTCATAAACCAGAAGTAGAATGCGGTAGATGGCGAACCCCGGATAAAGTTCCCTTTCAAGACACAAAACATAGACAATGTAATATCTAAGAAGACAAGAATGCTATATGAAACTATTTTTCCAACTTTTGTCCTTCGGGAAGCGGGCAAAAATCCAAACATGGATTTTGAATATCATATCTGCATCAACAAATTACATCATTTTCTCTTATATATATTTAGTAAAACATGCCCACCCAAAGGTCAAACCCAGGGGCTTGAAATTCACATTTTTTTATGACGGACTCATAGGCCACATTAATTATGCCTACACTGGGAATCCTATACTAAGTTCACCGTAACTGTGTCTGTTTTGGCCCAGGCCCAAGGCTACAGAGTGAGGGAAGCACTCAATTAAGCATTAAGCAGCAGCAACAACAAAATGACGTTTTTTTTGTCATTTTCGTTTATACAGATTAAGTAAATTAGATTTTTAATATTTACCTTGAATTTGACTGTTTTGGCGCCGCCCCTAAGACCCATTCGGGTGGGTACCATGAAATTCACATTGGTATTAACTATCACGTAAGCAACAGCAAATCACTCCAAAAACATCCAAGTAAGTCTATTCAGTCATTTGTTGCTTCTTCCTATATTGGTTAAGTAAAGTAGGCCAAACCCCAGGGTTAAACCGTGAGACTCAGGGGCACACATTACAAATTTTATAAAGAACCCATAGGAGTCAATAATCATACTCATAATTTGTTTCCAAGTGCTTCCTATAATAAGAAGCAGATTTTTTAAAGTTTGCCTTTAAATATTTTTTAGGCTCCGCCCCATGTGTTTCCCAGTGACTCCGATAGTAAGAAGATTTTAAAAGTTTAACTTGAATTTGACTGTTTTGGTCCTGCCATCGAAGGGGATGGGAACCATGCAATCACCGTTAGGTACCAAAGCTGCATACACCATTCATTACGATTGAGCGTACGGTTTTTGAGAAAAAGTGGAAAATGTGAATTGTTTACGCACTAATTTAATAAGCACTAACTTATTAAGGCCCCACAACCAGGACCAAACCGTGAAACCCAGGGACATGCCATTCTCAGTTTTGATAAAGGATCCATATACTTAAATAATCATGCTCACCATGTTTTCCAGCTTCCTGTAGTAAGAAGAGGATTATCAAAGTTGATTTTGTATTTGACTGATTTTGCCGCCTAAAAGACCGCAGGGGGTGGGGACCATGCAATTTACAATTTTGATTCGACCTTAGATACCAAAACTGCATACAACATTTCATTACGATTGAACTTACGGTTTTTGAGAAGAAGTCGAAAATGTCAATTGTTTACAGACGCACGACGACGTACAATTTATTCAATAATCTAAAGAGATAAAGACACAGTTTGATTATTTAAATCACAAACTACACACTTGGTAAAATACTAGTATGGAATTATTACATACCAACAATACTGTTGTATGGAACCATACCATGGTTATCTTCAAACAATAAGTTTGAAACTCGGAATATCACTTACCTTCTAATAGCTGGGTCGTGGGTCCGGGCCTGGCTCGGTCCAAACACTTCATATGAGTCAGTTAACCACTTATGTACTGAAGGACGGTTAGTACACACACACACACACATATACATATATCTATATATATAATATTAGTGGTATATCCATCCGTTATTAAGTCACTGATTATATATAACTTTTTTAGCTCAATTGCGAAGAAACATAATTTTATTTGAACGCTCTCGAGTCCACTTCCTGCGCAAAACAATTACTTTTTTTTTATCGAACCCGGAGCCTCTGACGTGTGCGGCCAAGCATGATCCACTAAACTACCGCTGCGCATTACACAATCAGACCGTTGTTCATCCCAGTATCCCTCCACCAGTAAAACGTTATGCAATGTTCATGGGGCGTATGCCATGAATGAAGGTACTAAACCTGTATTAATCTTTAAATATATATTAATGCGATTTAGCTCCCTTGTGTAATCGTATATGACATGGGAATTTCTGCATAAGGTGAGTGAATTATGGTCTATATTGCTTGTCTAGATATGTTATCGTGTACCATATCAGACACGTCTCAAGGTTAGTTACACTGTACCTATCTGTGTTACACTGACCCACTCACCTACCCCTGCAGTAACACAGAACAAAAAGTAAGTATATGCATTAGCATACATTTACGCTTAATCTGTATATATGTCATATAACCTCACAACATGTATTATAACTAACACTGTCAAATATTCACACGCTGTAATCTAAAGTTAAATATTTGACATACATTTGAGAACGTTTGTTCACAGATTATATTATTCGCTGATCAGTGGCGTTTTCGTTAGAAGTAGAGATATAAACAATTGGGAGGTCAAGCACCTGATCCGTAAGTTGCTGATACACATTAGAGCATAGTTGTTTTAAACTCATATTTACCTTACTTCGATTATGAAACAAGTTATTACAATTAAACAAATCACGCTCGAATTCTTCCTGTGCGGAACGTTTACTATACATATGCGGATAAATTATCTTGTCAAAGAACACATCACCTAGCCATGGCGGAGGACCAAACCAACGACCCCTGAAAATGAGTCCGTCATGCTTTACCACTAGACCACGCGCTACGCTACCAAGCGTGGTTTGTTAAACACGTGTGTCCAGTTAATCCATACGACTCAGTGTAGATGGATGCACGCTTGGGAGCATTATCTGTCAGTTCATGGCCACACATTTGTCATTTTGTTTATTATTCCGATACATATGGAGTTGGAATTGCATTACATTTGTCCGTGTTTATCAAATATTGAAGGTAGTATGACATTTGATTACTTTTTACCGGTGCATGTGATAACATAAAACGTTTTACTTATTCAACGTTTATCATAAAACGTAACTTATGTTGCGGCTTATAATTGCGATTGTAAAGAATGCTCAACACTTTGGTTATGTCAATCTGGACTTTATTTTAACATTTCAACTGATATTGTATCGTTAAATATATATGGTAATAGTTATGACAAGTGTATGCAAATTGGAGGCAGTCATAGCCAGTGTAAGTAACATGGTGGCAGTTATAGCCAGAATAAGTAACATGGTGGCAGTTATAGCTACAGTAAGTAAAATAGTGGCAATTATAGCAAGTGTAAGCAATATGGAGGCAATTTAAGATAGAGTAAGTAAAATGGTGACAGTTATAGCCGATGTAAGTAACATGGCAACAATTATAGCAAGCGTAAGTAACATGGTGGCAGTTATTGCTAGAGTAAGTATCATGGTGGCAGTTATAGCCGGTGTAAGTAACATGGTGACACCTATAGCCAGTGTAAGTAACATGGTGGCAGGTATAGCTAGTGTATGTAACATGGTGGCAGTTATAGCTAGTGTAGGTAACATGGCGACAGTTATAGCTAGCGTTAGTAACGCGGTGACAGTTATAACTAGTGTAGGTAACATGGCGACACTTATAGCTAGGGTAAGTAACATGGCGACAATTATAGCAAGCGTTAGTAACATGGTGGCGGTTATAGCTAGAGTAAGTAACATGGTGGCACTTATAGCCAGTGTAAGTAACATGGTAACAGTTATAGCTAGTGCACGTAACATGGTGGCAGTTATAGCCAGTGTAGGTAACATGGCAACAGTTATAGCTAGCGTTAAAAACATGGTGGCAGGTAAAGCCAGTGTAAGTAACATGGTGGCAGTATAAGCAAGTGTAAATAACATTGCGACAGTTAAAGCCAGTGTAAGTAACACGATGATAGTTATAGTTATAGCCAGTGTAAATAACATGATGGCCGTAATAGCTAAAGTAATTTACATGGTGGCAGTAATAGCCAATGTAGTAACATGGTGACAGTAATAGCCAGTGTAGTAACATAGTGGCAGTTATAGCTTCTGTAGGTAACAAGATGTCAGTTATAACTAGTGTAGATGCTCAACACTTTGGTTGTGTCAATCTGGACTTTATTTTAGCATTTCAACTGATATTGTATCGTTTAATATAATTGTTAATAGTTATGACAAGTGTATGCAAATTGGAGGCAGTCATAGCCAGTGTAAATAACATGGTGGCAGTTATAGCCAGAATAAGTAACATGGTGGCAGTTATAGCTACAGTAAGTAAAATAGTGGCAATTATAGCAAGTGTAAGCAAAATGGAGGCAATTAAAGATAGAGTAAGTAAAATGGTGACAGTAATGGCCGATGTAAGTAACATGGCAACAATTATAGCAAGCGTAAGTAACATGGTGGCACTTATTGCTAGAGTAAGTATCATGGTGGCAGTTATAGCCGGTGTAAGTAACATGGTGGCACCTATAGCCAGTGTAAGTAACATGGTGGCAGGTATAGCTAGTGTATGTAACATGGTGGCAGTTATAGCTAGTGTAGGTAACATGGCGACAGTTATAGCTAGCGTTAGTAACGCGGTGACAGTTATAGCTAGTGTAAGTAACATGGTTGCACTTATAGCCAGTGTAAGTAACATGGTGGCAGGTATAGCTAGTGTATGTAACATGGTGGCAGTTATAGCTAGTGTAGGTAACATGGCGACAGTTATAGCTAGCGTTAGTAACGCGGTGACAGTTATAGCTAGTGTAGGTAACATGGCGACACTTATAGCTAGGGTAAGTAACATGGCGACAATTATAGCAAGCGTTAGTAATATGGTGGCGGTTATAGCTAGAGTAAGTAACATGGTGGCACTTATAGCCAGTGTAAGTAACATGGTAACAGTTATAGCTAGTGCATGTAACATGGTGGCAGTTATAGCTAGTGTAGGTAACATGGCAACAGTTATAGCTAGCGTTAAAAACATGGTGGCAGGTAAAGCCAGTGTAAGTAACATGGTGGCAGTATTAGCCAGTGTAGTAACATGGCAACAGTTATAGCTAGCGTTAAAAACATGGTGGCAGGTAAAGCCAGTGTAAGTAACATGGTGGCAGTATTAGCCAGTGTAGTAACATGGCGACAGTTAAAGCCAGTGTAAGTAACACGATGATAGTTATAGTTATAGCCAGTGTAAATAACATGATGGCCGTAATAGCTAAAGTAATTAACATGGTGGCAGTAATAGCCAATGTAGTAACATGGTGACAGTAATAGCCAGTGTAGTAACATAGTGGCAGTTATAGCTTCTGTAGGTAACAAGATGTCAGTTATAACTAGTGTAGATAACATGACGACAGTTTTAACTAGGTAAGTAACTTGGTGACAATTATAGCCAGTGTAAAAACATGGTGGCAGTTACAGCTAGTGTAAGTAACATGGTGGCAGTTATAGCCAGTGTAAGTAACATGGTGACAGTTATAGCCAGTGTAAGTAACAAGGTGGCAGTTATAGCTACTGTAAGTAACATGGTGGCAGTTATAGCTAGTGTTAGCAAAATGGTGTCAGTTATAGCCAGGGTAAGTAACATTGTGACAGTTATAGCCAGTGTAAGTAACATGGTGGCAGTTATATCCAGTGTAAATAACATGGTGACAGTTACAGCTAGTGTAAGAAACTTGGTGGCAGTTATAGCCAGTGTAAGTAACATGGTGGCAGTTATAACCAATGTTGTAACATGGTGGCAGTTATATCTAGTGCAAATAACATGGTGGCAGTTATAACCAGTGTAAATAACATGGTGGCAGTTATAGCCAGTGTAAGTAACTTGGCGGCAATTATAGCCAGTGTAAGTAACTTGGTGGCAGTTATATCTAGTGGAAATAACATGGTAGCAGTTATAACCAGTGTAAGTAACATGGTGGCAGTTATAGCCAGTGTAAGTAATATGGTGGCAGTTATAACCAGTGTCAGTAGCTTGGTGGCAGTTATATCTAGTGCAAATAACATGGTGGCAGTTATAACCAGTGTAAGTAACATGGTGGCAGTTATAGCCAGTGTAAGTAACATGGTGGCAGTTGTATCTAGTGTAAGTAACAACGTGGCAGTTATAACTAGTGTAATTAACATGATAGCAGTTATAGCTACTGTAAGTAACATGGTGGCAGTTATAGCCAGTGTAAGTAACATGGTGGCAGTTGTATCTAGTGCAAGTAACAACGTGGCAGTTATAACTAGTGTAATTAACATGATAGCAGTTATAGCTACTGTAAGTAACATGGTGGCAGTTATAGTCAGTGTAAGTAACATGGTGGCAGTTATAGCTACTGCAAGAAACATGGTGGCAGTTATAACCAGTGTAAATAACATGGTGACAGTTATAGCCAGTGTAAGTAACATGGTAACAATTATAGCTAGTGTAAGTATCATGGTGACAGTAATAGCCAGTGAAGTCGGTTTGTTTGAATAATATAGAACAATTGGTAGAAATTTAATCGCCATGTTGAAAATCTTACAAAATTTTGTATATTTCATTTTGATTGGATAATATCAGCAAATAAAATAAAGTGTTTTTTAGTTTCAGATGGAGGAAATTAATTTCAAAAACTGATAATTTAACGAATTAAAAACCATTATAGCAAAACTCCTTTTTCATCTTACACACAGTGAAATTGTTTTCGGTTATCAACAGATACATCACAACGGTATATAAACAGCAATGGGTAACATGTCCATAAAGCTAACAGCACGGCCAATATTTTTGAGATCTTGATAAAACATCATATTCGGATATATAAGTTCTCCTGTGTAAATTTTTGTCTCAAATATATATATATATATGTACCTAAATATAAATGAAAGCTATGTGTGACCCTTCCACTAATATAAAGTCACTGTATATATGACATTGGCGACACCATTTACGTTTTCAAAAAAAAAATTGTGATTAAGAATCGAAGAAAAGATTGGATTTTTTTGTTGATAATTACTTTGATCCTACAATTATTAAATTCACAGAATTGTACACAAGACCATGAGTGTATAATTGCCATTTAAAAGGACATGTAATTATATAAAGAAGGAAGAGTTTGTGAACGCTCGCGTATTCACGCAAGATCTAGAAATATCTCGTTTTCAATTATCTTACCATGCCCCAAAATATGTGTTCAAAATTGTTTTGAAGTGAATATGATTACAAAATGTGTATACTGCAGCTAAAATAACGAGAAATTATCCTTCAAACCTCAATATCTTTAATTCAAGATGGTTTTGGATGATCCAAACATGTTTAAACATCTAAGATTACATACAACTTTATGTTTATGTTAAGAAATCAGTTGGCTGTGTGTTATGAATGATTAATTTGCCAAATAATGAATCTGTCGATAATTTATAATATATTATAACCTACCTTTTTTCTGTTGAAGAAATAGATATCGTCTGACGAATCACTGTTTTCAAAATTAAAATGAAATCTCATCTATGGGAGGGTCATATGTATAAGATTTTATTTACATTCGCGGTATGAACCAGTCATTTTGGCGGGCAGGTGGGAGGGTCCTCTTATTGTTAAACAATATTTAAAACGCGTTCTAAAATTCCATTGGACCATGAAACAAGCACCTGTCTATAGGGGAGGGGCAAACCTCGGTGTTATACTAATTGCTAATGGCGGATATGTTGTTTTAGTAATTAACACAATGTTTACAGTTTTGTCCACTAATTAACGGCTATTCACCCTATGTGTGATATTAATATTAATATTTGCAAAACTAATATATTAGGCCAAGCAACACCGTATAGCGCAAAAGATTACTTTTAGCGTCAGTGAGTCTCAGCTTAGATGAAACCTTTCTACTGAGAGTGATATCTGTACACTCTAATTGTGTATGGATACCATTGTATAACTCTGTTACTTATGTTAACTACTGGCAGTAATTAAGTAATCTTTTGCATACCAGGTGATAATTTACAGTTCGCAGCGTGTTTAAAACAAAATGTATTGATTTTTAACCTGTAAGTTAAACGATATTCTGATTATGATATAACTGCCAAATTGATGACTAAATGCACAGCTTTATAATTCATTTGTACACCGAAATGCACTAATGAATACTGCATTGTTAATAATTAGTGGAAATATTGTTTTCGTTTAATCTCGATTTGTATTATCGACATAACTCTCCTATAGGTGTAACCCCACCATTGATTTTTGTTCTTTATTCTATAGTAAATAATAAAAGTTTGAAGGCTTGTCATTCATAGAGGGTCCCAAATGAAAGAAGTGAAACCTACATTTTACTGTTTGTCAACCTCTGCACTATCAAAATATGATGAGAAAAGTAGGGGTCATGTGTCATATAAGAGATTTTTTTTCTGCTCAGTGTGTACACTGGTGACAAAGTGAAAGTAGACTTCCGAAATCATGAATTCATACCCCAATTTCCAAGCATCATTTTTTTTTTCTAAATTCACAATTCAAACATGACAATGCTATCAAAATGTTCAAAATACATCAATAATGCCATTCAAATAAAAAAATGAGCATTAAAAATAGGAAAATGCATTTTTAAAGAAGAAGAATTGAGGATTATTTACAACCGCCATTATGCGACTACCCCACGGAAGCACTTCCTTTTTGCAATGGTGGCACTATGCCTATAAGGAAACTCTTTTTTTTTTAATTTCATAATTACCTCATTTTTGCTAAGTACTACCAATTTGAAGTAATACTGCCAAGTTGCAGGCATTAAATACTGAAACTTTTGTCAAAATACCACTTTTTACATGATCATTATATACAGGCGCGAGATGTTGACCGACATGCAATTTTGATGTGTTCGACTAATTTTACCCATAAATTTTTTTTTTTACCTAATTCCATTAAAATTTTTACACCAAAACAGTCTCATGATACACTGAAGACATTATCTGACCAAAATACATTATTCAATACAATGTACATGCTAAAAATTGCACATTTAAATCATCCAAAATAAAAAATCTTCAAAATTTTGTGATTTTTCATGAAATTTCAATGTAAATATACACATATATGCTTTATTTGAGGCATACACTTGCCAAAATGAGTTTTTTTATGAAGCAAATGTCTCCAATTTGTCATTTAATACTATGAGAGTGTAGAAAAGAGGTTATTTTACCTACAATTAACATTTTGGAAAATCACCCCCATTTCACTCAAGTCTCTCTTATAGGTGTAACCCCACCATTGATTTTTGTTCTTTATTCTATAGTAAATAATAAAAGTTTGAAGGCTTGTCATTCATAGAGGGTCCCAAATGAAAGAAGTGAAACCTACATTTTACTGTTTGTCAACCTCTGCACTATCAAAATATGATGAGAAAAGTAGGGGTCATGTGTCATATAAGAGATTTTTTTTCTGCTCAGTGTGTACACTGGTGACAAAGTGAAAGTAGACTTCCGAAATCATGAATTCATACCCCAACTTCCAAGCATCATTTTTTTTTTCTAAATTCACAATTCAAACATGACAATGCTATCAAAATGTTCAAAATACATCAATAATGCCATTCAAATAAAAAAATGAGCATTAAAAATAGGAAAATGCATTTTTAAAGAAGAAGAATTGAGGATTATTTACAACCGCCATTATGCGACTACCCCACGGAAGCACTTCCTTTTTGCAATGGTGGCACTATGCCTATAACGAAAGAACAAGAGCGTATCCGAATGAACAAGTGCACTCGCAAGCGCACTCACGTGCGCACAAAATTTATCTAACTGCATGTAGCGCATACTGCACTTTTTCGTGCAATCAGATACGCTGAGTGCACTCAATATATATCTAGCGTTCATTAGTGAGTTAATTATTCAAAACCAAGCGTTTGTTCATGGTCCAGGTCCGCTCCGTTCGAGCTCTGTTCACCCTCCGCTTGCGCTCCGTTTAAACTCTGAGTTCACTCCGTTTGCGTGCATTAGGGGTACTTAAGCGGTTTAAGGTCTGTAAGATGGTGGCAGTAATAGCCAGTGTAGTAAAATGGCGGCAGTTATAGCTACTGTAGGTAATATGGTTGGTGGCAGTTATAACTAGTATATATAACATGGTGACAGTTATAGCCAGTGTAAGTAACATGGTGGCAGTTACATGTATAGCTAGTGTTAGTAACAAAGTGGCAGTTATAGCTAAAGTAAGTAACATTGTGGCTGTTATAGCTAGTGTAAGCAAAATGGTGTCAGTTATAGCCAGTGTGATAGCATGGTGACAGTTATAGCCATTGTTAGTAACATGGTGGCAGTTATAGCTAGTGTTAGTAACAAAGTGGCAGTTATAGCTAAAGTAAGTAACATTGTGGCTGTTATAGCTAGTGTAAGCAAAATGGTGTCAGTTATAGCCAGTGTGATAGCATGGTGACAGTTATAGCCATTGTAAGTAACATGGTGGCAGTTATAGCCAGTTTAGTAACATGGTGACAGTTATAACAAGTGTAAGTAACATGGTGGCAGATATAGCTAGTGTAAGTTACATGGTGACAGAAATAATAAGTGTAGGAACATTGTGTCAGTAATAGCTAGATTAAGTAACATGGTGAAAGTTATTGATAGTGTTAGTAACATGGTGACAGTTATAGCCAGTGTAAGTAACATGGTGAGAGTTAGAGCCATTGTAAGTAACATGGTGACAGTTATAGCCATAGTAAGAAATATGGTGAAAGTTATAACCAGTGTAAGTAACATGGTGACAGTTATAGCCAGCGTAAGTAACATGGTGACAGATATAGCCAGTGTAAGTAACACGGTGAAAGTAATAGCTAGAGTAAGTAACATGGTGACAGTTATAGCTACAATAAGTAACATGGTGGCAGTTATAGCCAGATTAAGTACATGTAACATGGTCACGATTATAGCTAGTGTAAGTAATATGGTGACAGTTACAGCCATTGCTATTAACACGATGACAGTTACGGCTAAAGTAAGTAACACGGTGATAGTAAAGCCAATGTTGGTAACACGGTGACAGTTTTAGCCATTTTAAGTAACATGGTGACAGTTTTAGCAAGTGTAGCAACATGTTGACAGTTGTAACTAGAGTAAGTAACATGGTGACAGTTTAAGCAAGTGTAGCAACATTGTGACAGTTGTAACTAGAGTAAGTAACATGGTGACAGTTATAGCAAGTGTAGCAACATGGTGTCAATTATAGCTAGTGTAGCAACATGGTGACAGTTATAGCTAGTGAAAGTAACATGGTGACAGAAATAACAAGTGTTGTAGCATTTTGACAGTTATGGCTAGTGTAAGTAACATGGTGACAGTTATAACAAGTGTAGTAACATAGTGGCAGTTATAGCTAGAGTAAGTGACATGGTGGCAGTTATAGTTAGTGTAAGTAACATATTGGCAGTTATAACAAGCGTAGTAACATAGTGGCAGTTATAGTTAGAGTTAGTAAAATGGTGGCAGTTATAGCTAGTGTAAGTAACATATTGGCAGTTCTAGCTAGTGTAAGTAACATGGTGGCAGTTATAGCCAGAGTAAGTAACATTGTGACAGTTGTAGCTAGTGTAGTAACATCAAGGCGGTTATAGATATTGCAATCAACATGGTGGCAGTGATTGCTATAGTAAGTAATATGGCGATAGTTATAGCTAGAGTAAGTAACATGGCGACAGTTATAGCTAGTGTAGGTAATATTGCGACAGTTATAGCTAGTGTAAGTAACATGGTGACAGTTATAACAAGTGTAGTAACATAGTGGCAGTTATAGCTAGAGTAAGTGACATGGTGGCAATTATAGTTAGTGTAAGTAACATATTGGCAGTTATAACAAGCGTAGTAACATAATGGCAGTTATAGTTAGAGTTAGTAAAATGGTGGCAGTTATAACTAGTGTAAGTAACATATTGGCAGTTCTAGCTAGTGTAAGTAACATGGTGGCAGTTATAACCAGAGTAAGTAACATTGTGACAGTTGTAGCTACTGTAGTAACATCAAGGCGGTTATAGATAATGCAATCAACATGGTGGCAGTGATTGCTAGAGTAAGTAACATGGCAACAGTTATAGCTAGAGTAAGTAACATGGCGACAGTTATAGCTAGTGTGGGTAATATGGCGATAGTTATAGTTAGAGTAGGTAACATGGTGACAGTTATAGCTAATGTAAGTAACATGGTGACGGCTAGCTAGTGTTAGTAACATGGTGACATTAATAGCTTGTGTAAGTGATGAAGTAACATGGTGACAGTTATAGCCAGTGTAAGTAACATGGTGACAGTTATAGCCAATGTAAGTAACATGGTGTCAGTTATAGCTAGTGTAGTAACATGGTGGCAGTTATATCTAGGGTTAGTAACACAGTCAAAATTATTGCCAGTGTTAGTAACACATTGGCAGTTATAGCCAGAGTGAGTAACATTGTGAAATTTATAGCCAGTGTAGTAACATGGTGACAGTTATAGCCAGTGTAATAAACATGGTGACAGTTATAGCCAGTGTAATTAACATGGTGAGAGTTATAGCCAGTGTAGTAACATGGTGGCAGTAATAGTTAGGGTAAGTAACACATTGGCAGTTATAGCCAGAGTGAGTAATTGTGATATTTATATCCAGTGAAAGTAACACCGTGGCAGTTATAGCCAGTGAAAGTGACACGGTGACATTTATAGCTAGTGTAAGTAACATGGTGACAGTTATAGCCAGTGTAGTAATATGGTGACAGTTATAGCCAATTTAGTAACATAGTGATAGTTATAGCTGGTGTAATCATCATGGTGACATTTATAACTAGAATAAGTAACATGGTGACAGTTATAACGTGAGTAAATAACATTGTGACAGTTATAGCTAGTGAAGTAACATGGTGACAGTTATAGCCAGTGTTAGTAACATGGTGTCAGTTATAACTAGAGTAATTAACATGGTGACAGTTATAGCTAGTATTAGTAACATGGTGACAGTAATAGCCTTTGAAAGTAACATGGTGGCAGTTATAGCTAGAGTAATTAACATGATGACAGTGATAGCCAGTGTAATAACATTGTGGCAGTTGTAGCCAGGGTTAGTAACACTGTGGCATTGATAGCCAGTGTAAGTAACACGATGACAGTTATAGCCAGAGTAAGTAAAATTGTGACATTTATAGCCAGTGTAAGTAATACGGTGGCAGTAATAGCCAGTGTAAGTAACACGGTGACAGTTATAGCCAGTGTTAGTAACTTGGTGATAGTTATAGCCAGTTTAGTAACATGGTGACAGTTATAGCCAGGGTAAGTAACATTGTGGCAGTTATAGCTTGATTAAGTAACATGGTGAAAGTTATAGCTAAAATAAGTAACACTGTGACAGTTATAACTGGAGTAAGTAACATTGAGACAGTTATAGCAAGCATAAGTAACATGGTGACAGTTATAGCCAGTGTAAGTAAAAAGAATGCAGGTATAGCTAGTGCAATTAACATGGTGAAAGTTATAGCTAAAATAAGTAACATAGTGACAGTAATAGCCAGTGTAGTAACATGGTGGCAGTAATAGACAGTGTAGTAACATTGTGGCAGTAATAGACAGTGTAGTAACATGTTGGCAGTAATAGACAGTGTAGTAGAATGGTGGCAGTAATAGCCAGTGTAGTAGCATGGTGGCAGTAATAGCATGGTGGCAGTAATAGACAGTGTAGTAGCATGGTGGCAGCAATAGACAGTGTAGTAGCATGGTGGCAGTAATAGCATGGTAGCAGTAATAGACAGTGTAGTAGCATGGCGGCAGTAATAGACAGTGTAGTAGCATAGAGTAGCATTGCGGCAGCAATAGTCAGTGTAGTAGCATGGCGGCAGCAATAGCCAGTGTAGTAGCATGGTGGCAGTAATAGCCAGTGTAGTAGCATGGTGGCTGTAATAGCCAGTGTAGTAGCATTGTGGCAGTAATAGTCAGTGTAGTAGCATGGTGGCAGTAATAGACAGTGTAGTAACATGGTGGCAGTAATAGCCAGTGTAGTAGCGTGGTGGCAGCAATAGCCAGTGTAGTAGCGTGGTGGCAGCAATAGCCAGTGTAGTAGCGTGGTGGCAGCAATAGCCAGTGAAGTAGCGTGGTGGCAGTAATAGACAGTGTAGTAGCGTGGTGACAGTAATAACCAGTGTAGTAACATGGTGGCAGTAATAGACAGTGTAGTAACATGGTGGCAAGTATAGCTACTGTAGGTAACATGGTGACAGTTATAGCTAGTGCAATTAACATGGTGAAAGTTATAGCTAAAATAAGTAACATAGTGGCAGTAATAGCAAGTGTAGTAACATGTTGGCAGTTATAGACAGTGAAGTAACATGATGACAGTAATAGCCAGTGTAGTAACATGGTGGCAGTAATAGACAGTGTAGTAGCATGGTGGCAGTAATAGCCAGTGTAGTAACATGGTAGCAGATATAGCCAGTGTAGTAACATGGTGGCAGTAATAGACAGTGTAGTAGCATGGTGGCAGTAATAGACAGTGTAGTAACATAGTGACAGTAATAGACAGTGTAGTAGCATGGTGGCAGTAATAGACAGTGTAGTAACATGGTGGCAGTAATAGACAGTGTAGTAGCATGGTGGCAGTAATAGACAGTGTAGTAACATAGTGACAGTAATAGACAGTGTAGTAGCATGGTGGCAGTAATAGACAGTGTATTAACATAGTGACAGTAATAGACTGTGTAGTAACATGGTGACAGTCATAGACAGTGTAGTAACAATGTGGCAATTATAGCTACTGTAGGTAACATGATGGCAGTTATAGCTAGTGCAATATAGTTATAGCTAAAATAAGTAACATAGTGACAGTAATAGCCAGTGTAGTAACATGGTGGCAGTAATAGACAGTGTAGTAACATTGTGACAGCAAAAGACAGTGTAGTAACATAGTGACAGTAATAGTCAGTGTAGTAACATGGTGACAGTAATTGACAGTGTAGTAACATGGTGGCAGTAATAGGCAGTGTAGTAACATGGTGGCAATTATAGCTAGTGTAGGTAATATGGCGACAGTTATAGCCAGTGTAAGTAAAATAATGGCAGATACAGCTAGTGTAATTAACATGGTAACAGTTATAGCTAGAGTAAGTAACATGGTGACAGTTATTGCCAGTGTTAGTAAAATGCTGGCAGATACAGCTAGTGTAATTAACATGGTAACAGTTATAGCTAGAGTAGGTAACATGGTGACAGTTATAGCCAGTGTAAGTAAAATGATGGCAGATACAGCTAGTGTAATTAACATGGTAACAGTTATAGCTAGAGTTAGTAACATGGTGACAGTTATAGCCAGTGTTAGTAAAATGCTGGCAAATACAGCTAGTGTAAGTAACATGGTGTCAGTTATAACCAGGTTAGTAACATGGTGGCAGTTATAGCTAGAGTAAGTAACATGGTGACAGTTATAGCTAGAGTAAGTAACATGGTGACAGTTATAGCTAGAATAAGTAACATGATGACAGTTATAGCCAGTGTTAGTAACATGGTGACAGTTATAACCAGGTTAGTAACATGGTGACAGTTATAGCTAGAATAAGTTATATGATGACAGTTATAGCCAGTGTAAGTAACATGGTGACAGTTATAACCAGGTTAGTAACATGGTGACAGTTATAGCTAGAGTAAGTAACATGGTGACAGTTATAGCTAGAATAAGTAACATGATGACAGTTATAGCCAGTGTAAGTAACATGTTGGCAGTTATAGCTAGAGTAAGTAACATGGTGTCAGTTATAGCAAGTGTAGTAACATGTTGGCAGTTATAGCTAGAGTAAGTAACATGGTGACAGTTATAGCTAGAATAGAGTAAGTTTCATTGTGAAAGTTATAGCAAGTTTAGTAACATGGTGTCAGTTATAGCCAGTGTAAGTAACATTGTGACAGTTATATCCAGTGTAGTAACATGGTGACATTTATAGCCAGTGTAAGTGACATTGTAACTGTTATAGCCAATGTAGTAACATGGTGACAGTTATAGCCAGTGTAAGTAACATGGTGACAGTTATAGCCAGTATAATTACATGGTGACAGTTATAGCCAGTGTAAGTGACATTGCGGCAGTTATAGCCAGTGTAATTAACATGGTGACAGTTATAGCCAGTGTAGTAACATGGTGACAGTTATAGCCAGTGTAAGTAACATGTTGGCAGTTATAGCTAGAGTAAGTAACATGGTGTCAGTTATAGCAAGTGTAGTAACATGTTGGCAGTTATAGCTAGAGTAAGTAACATGGTGACAGTTATAGCTAGAATAGAGTAAGTTTCATTGTGAAAGTTATAGCAAGTTTAGTAACATGGTGACAGTTATAGCCAGTGTAAGTAACATTGTGACAGTTATAGCCAGTGTAGTAACATGGTGACATTTATAGCCAGTGTAAGTGACATTGTAACTGTTATAGCCAATGTAGTAACATGGTGACAGTTATAGCCAGTGTAAGTTACATGGTGACAGTTATAGCCAGTATAGTAACATGGTGACAGTTATAGCCAGTGTAAGTGACATTGCGGCAGTTATAGCCAGTGTAATTAACATGGTGACAGTTATAGCCAGTGTAGTAACATGGTGACAGTTATAGCCAGAGTAAGTAACATTGTGCCAGTCGAAGCCAGTGTTATTAACATGGTAACTAGAGTAAGTAAAATGGTGACAGTAATAGCCAGTGTAATTAACATGGTGACAGTTATAACTAGAGTAAGTAAAATGGTGACAGTTATAGCCAGTGTAAGTAACATGGTAACAGATATAGCCAGTGTAATTAACATGGTGACAGTTATAGCCAGTGTAGTAACATGGTGACATTTATAGCCAGAGTAAGTAACATTGTGCCAGTCGAAGCCAGTGTTATTAACATGGTGACTGTTTTAACTAGAGTAAGTAAAATGGTGACAGTTATAGCCAGTGTAATTAACATGGTGACATTTATAACTAGAGTAAGTAAAATGGTGACAGTTATAGCCAGTGTAAGTAACATGGTAACAGATATAGCCAGTGTAATTAACATGGTGACAGTTATAGCCAGTGTAATTAACATGGTGACAGTTATAGCCAGTGTAGTAACATGGTGACATTTATAGCCAGAGTAAGTAACATTGTGCCAGTCGAAGCCAGTGTTATTAACATGGTGACTGTTTTAACTAGAGTAAGTAAAATGGTGACAGTTATAGCCAGTGTAATTAACATGGTGACAGTTATAACTAGAGTAAGTAAAATGGTGACAGTTATAGCCAGTGTAAGTAACATGGTAACAGATATAGCCAGTGTAATTAACATGGTGACAGTTATAGCTAGAGTAAGTAACATGGTACATGTAACTGTTATAGCCAGTGTAAATAACCTTGTGACAGATATAGCCAGTGTAAGTAACACGGTGACAGTTATAACCAATGTAGTAATACGGTGACTGTTATAGCTAGTGTAAGTAACACCGTGACAGTTGTTGCTGGTGTAGTAACATGGTGACAGTTATAGCCAATGTAAGTAACATGGTGACTGATATAGCTAGAGTAAGTAAAATGGTGACAGTTATAGCCAGTGTAGTAACATGGTGACAGTTACAGCTAGAGTAAGTAACATGGTGACAGTTATCGCCAGTGTTAGTAACATGGTGACAGTTATAGCAAGTGTAAGTTACATGGTGACAGTTATAGCCAGTGTAAGTTACACGTTGGCAGTTATAGCTAGAGCAAGTAACATTGTGCCATTTATAGCCAGTGTAAGTAACACGGTGGCAGTTATTGCCAGTGTAAGTAACACAGGGACAGTTAAAGCCAGTGTAAGAAACATGGTGGCAGTTAAAACCAGTGTAGTAGCATGGTGACAGTGATAGCCTGGGTAAGAAACATGGTGGCAGTAAAAGCCAGTTTAGTAGCATGGTGACCGTTATAGCCTGGGTAAGAAACATGGTGGCAGTAAAAGCCAGTTTAGTAGCATGGTGACAGTTATAGCCTGGGTAAGAAACATGGTGGCAGTTAAAGCCAGTGTAGTAGCATGGTGACAGTGATAGCCTGGGTAAGAAACATGGTGGCAGTAAAAGCCAGTATAGTAGCATGGTGACAGTGGTAGCCTGGGTAAGAAACATGGTGGCAGTAAAGGCCAGTGTAGTAGCATGGTGACAGTTATAGCCTGGGTAAGAAACATGGTGGCAGTAAAAGCCAGTGTAGTAGCATGGTGACAGTGATGTGGTTCTTACAGCTAGTGTTAATGTTATCATTAAGGTGGTTCTTACTGCTAGTGTTAAAGTTATCATTATAGTGGTTCTTACTGCTAGTGTTTACATTATCATTATGGCGGTTCTTTCAGCTTATGTAACGTTATCCTTATTGTGGTTCTTACAGCTAGTGTTAACGTTATCATTATAGTGGGACTTACAGATAGTGTTAACGTTATCATAACAGTTATCATTATGTTGGTTCTTACAGTTATTATTAACGATATCATTATGGTGGTTCTGACAGGTTTTGTTAACGTTATCATTATGGTGGTTCTTACAGATATTGTTACCGTTATCATTATGGTGGTTCTTACAGCTAGTGTTACCGTTATCATTATGGTGTTTTTTACAGATAGTGTTAACGTTATCATTATGATGGTTCTTACAGTTATAATTACAATTGTCATTATTGTGGTTCTTACAGATACTGTTAACATTATCATTATGGCGGTTCTTACAGCTTGTGTAACGTGATCATTGTTGTGGTTCTTAAAGCTAGTGTTAACGTTATCATTATAGTGGGACTTACAGATAGTGTAAACGTTATCATTATAGTTATCATTATGTTGGTTCTTACTGTTATTATTAACGATATCATTATGGTGGTTCTAACAAGTTTTGTTAACGTTATCATTATGGTGGTTCTTACAGATATTGTTACCGTTATCATTATGGTGGTTCTTACAGGTATTGTTAACGTTATCATTATGGTGGTCTTTACAGGTATTGTTAACGTTATCGTTATCTTTGTTCTAACAGGTATTGTTAACGTTATCATTATGGTAGTTCTTACAGGTATTGTTTACGTTATCATAATGGTGGTTCTTACAGTTATTGTTAACATTATCATTATGGTGGTTCTTACAGTTAGTGTTAACGTTATCATTATGGTGGATCTTACAGGTAGTGTTAACGTTATCATAATGGTGGTTCTTACAGTTATTGTTAACATTATCATTTTGGTGGTTCTTACAGGTAGTGTTAACGTTATCATTCTCGTGGATCTTACAGGTAGTGTTAACGTTATCATTATGGTGGTTCTTACAGATATTGTTACCGTTATCATTATGGTGGTTCTTACAGCTAGTGTTACCTTTATCATTATGGTGTATTTTACAGATAGTGTTAACGTTATCATTATTATGGTTCTTACAGTTATAATTACAATTATCATTATTGTGGTTCCTACAGATACTGTTAACATTATCATTATGGCGGTTCTTACAGCTTGTGTAACGTAATCATTATTGTGGTCCTTACAGCTAGTGTTAACGTTATCATTATAGTGGGACTTACAGATATTGTTAACGTTATCATTATTGTTATCATTATGTTGGTTCTTACAGTTATTATTAACGATATCATTATGGTGGTTCTGACAGGTTTTGTTAACGTTATCAATATGGTGGTTCTAACAGGTATTGTTAACGTTATCATTATGGTGGTTCTTACAGATATTGTTACCGTTATCATTATGGCGGTTCTTACAGGTATTGTTAACGTTATCATTATGGTGGTTCTAACAGGTATTGTTAACGTTATCGTTATCTTTGTTCTTACATGAATTGTTAAACTTATCATTATGGTTGTTCTTACAGGTATTGTTTACGTCATCATAATGGTGGTTCTTACAGTTATTGTTAACATTATCATTATGGTGGTTCTTACAGGTAGTGTTAACGTTATCATTCTGGTGGATCTTACAGGTATTGTTAACGTTATCATTACGGTGGTTCTTACAGGTATTGTTAACGTTATCGTTATCTTTGTTCTTACATGAATTGTTAACGTTATCATTATGGTTGTTCTTACAGGTATTGTTTACGTTATCATAATGGTGGTTCTTACAGTTATTGTTAACATTATCATAATGGTGGTTCTTACAGGTAGTGTTAACGTTATCATTCTGGTGGATGTTACAGATAGTGTTAACCTTTATCATTATGGTGGTTCTTACAGTTATTGTTAACATTATCATTATGGTGGTTCTTACAGGTAGTGTTAACGTTATCATTCTTTTGGTTCTTACAGTTATTGTTAACATTATCATTATGGTGGTTCTTACAGGTAGTGTTAACGTTATCATTATGGTGACTCTTATAACTAGTGTTACTGTTATCATTATGGTGGTTCTTACAGGTACATGTATTGTTAACGTTATCGTTATGGTGGTTCTTACAGGTAGTGTTAACGTTATCATTATGGTGGTTCTTACTGTTATTGGTAACGTTATAATTATGGTGGTTCTTACTGGTATTGTTAATGTTATTATTATGGTTGGTCTACAGTTAGTGTTAACGTCATTATTATGATGTTCTTACAGCTAGTGTTATCGTTATTATTATGGTGGTTCTTACAGTTATTGTTAACGGTATTATTACGGTAGTTCTAACAGTAAGTATTAACGTTATCATAGTGGTGGTTCTGACAATTAGTGTTAACGGTATTACTATGGTGGTTCTTATTGTAAGTGTTAACGTTTTTATTATGGTGGTTCTCACAATTAGTGCGAACGGTATTATAATGGTTGTTCTTACAGCTAGTGTTTACGGTATTATTATAGTTGTTCTTACTTTTAGTTTTAACGATATTATTATTGTGGTTTTAACAGTTAGTGTTAACGTTATTATTATGGAGGTTATTACAGTTATTGCTAACTATATTATTATTGTTGTTCTTAAAGATAGTGTAAACGTAATCATTATGGTTGTTCTAGCAGTTAGTGGTAACCGTATCATTTGAGTGGTTCTTACAGTTATTGTTAACGTTACCGTTATGGTGGTTCTTACAGCTAGGGGTAACGTTACCATCATGTTTCTCTCCGACCCTCACAGACCTTTTACGGGGTGATTTATTGGATCACTCTTCAGTGAAGGAAATTAAAAAAAAATATATATAAATATTGTGGTTCTTCCAGCTATTGTAAACGTTATCATTATGGTTGATTTTAGTTATTGTTAACGTTATCATTGTGGTTGATCTTAGTTATTGTTAACGTTATCAGTTTGGTTGTTGTTATAGTTAATTTTAACGGTATCATTATAGTGGTTCTTACAGCTAGTGTTAACGTTATCATTATGGTGGTTCTCACAGCTAGTGTTAACGTTATCATTATGGTGGTTCTTACAGCTATTGTTAACGTTATCATTATGGTGGTTCTTACAGCTAGTGTTAACCTTATCGTTATGGTGGTTCTTACAGCTAGGGTTAACGGTATCATTATGGTAGTTCTGACATCTGGGTTAATGTTATCATGATGGTGGTTCTTACAGCTAGTGTTAACGGTATTATTATGGTGGTTCTTACAGCTAGTGTTAACGGTATTATTATGGTGGTTCTTACTTTTAGTGTTAACGTTATCATTATGGTGGTTCTTACAGCAAGTGTTAACGTTATCATTATGGTGGTCCTTACAGCTAGTGTTAACGTTATCATTATGGTAGTTCTGACATCTGGGTTAATGTTATCATTATAGTGGTTCGTACTGTTAGTGTTAACGTTATCAATATGGTGTTTCTTACTGTAAGTGTTAACGGTATTATTACAGTTGTTCTTACAGCTAGTGTTAACATTATCGTTATAGTGGTTTTACTGTTAGTGTTAACGGTATTATTACAGTTGTTCTGACAGCTAGGTCTTACCAGTACTATAAGGACAAGACCTAGTGACCCGAAGCAACTCGAGTCTACCATCATTAAGTGGCAACATGCATCATGTACAATTTTAAGACAGATACACAAACGCAACAAACCGCAACTGCATAAAACACACAAAATACGGTCTGGGTGCAAACTTTTTGATGCGAAACGTGGGCACACCGTATGACACAGCTCAAGACCAACAGCAACGGTATAATGCGTGTTGCCACAATATCTAGTACAAGGTACCAATTTTTCCAATCTGTGACAATAACACCGTTGAGAACCACTGTTATAAAAAAATAAAATATTTGGCTATTAACAGAACGCCTGATCTCTTCCGATGAACCCGACTTGAGCGACAGTTCTAGCAATTAAAGTTTTAAATAAATACTTTTGATCAACACTTTATATCATACTTATAGCAAACTGTTCTTAATGTTAGTGAGACACTAACCGTATTCAATTGTAAATAAATATTAAACAACAAACGCCAACTCAAACATTCTGGCAATTTAACGATTGTCTAAGTCATTTTCGAATCCGATATCCGGGCATTAGGTACACAATGCATGTAACGTATCATCCTGTTCCACAACGATTAACAAAGTGTCTGTTCGTATAAGGTAGAAGTAGGATAATGTTCCCAAAGTCGGTACCCGTGGCAGAAGATCCATGATAGTATATACGTGGCAGTGAACTGGATATCGGAGACCATCTAATGCACATCAGTTGTTACCGCATCCGTTATATCTCAACGTACAAGATCCCGAAAAATATACTGGCAATTCTGACACAAAATCATGCATATATGTAACCATGATTAATAAGTCCTTATCACATACACTAGTTGCCATTGAACATGCAATAAAAAACATCTTCTAGGGGTGTGGCGGGCGGGTAATTTTCTAAACTCTTGTGTCATGTAGATAAAAGTGAGAAGGCTGCACGGGATTTGCGTTTATATACCGCGGTTGGACAGCTTGTTTTCCGATTCTGTATTGTATTATTAAACAATGTGTTTATTGAAAGGGGGACCAGCTTACCGGACGATAAAATCTAAAGAGCTACGAATCCGTAGCAACGGACAAACGTTATTTCTCAAATAAATAAACCAAATTATTTTAATGGAACTAATTTTTATTATTATGGTGGTTGTTACTGTTAGTGTTAACGTTATTAATATGGTAGTTCTTACAGTTAGTGTTAATGTTATCATTATGGTGGTTCTTACTGTTAGTGCTAACGTTATTATTATGGTAGTTCTTACAGTTAGTGTTAATGTTATCATTATGGTGGTTCTTACTGTTAGTGCTAACGTTATTATTATGGTAGTTCTTACAGTTAGTGTTAATGTTATCATTATGGTGGTTCTTACTGTTAGTGCTAACGTTATTATTATGGTAGTTCTTACAGTTAGTGTTAATGTTATCATTATGGTGGTTCTTACTGTTAGTGCTAACGTTATTATTATGGTAGTTCTTACAGTTAGTGTTAATGTTATCATTATGGTAGTTCTTACTGTTAGTGCTAACGTTATTATTATGGTAGTTCTTACAGTTAGTGTTAATGTTATCATTAGTGTGGTTCTTACTGTTAGTGCTAACGTTATTATTATGGTAGTTCTTACAGTTAGTGTTAATGTTATCATTATGGTGGTTCTTACTGTTAGTGCTAACGTTATTATTATGGTAGTTCTTACAGTTAGTGTTAATGTTATCATTATGGTGGTTCTTACTGTTAGTGCTAACGTTATTATTATGGTAGTTCTTACAGTTAGTGTTAATGTTATCATTAGTGTGGTTCTTACTGTTAGTGCTAACGTTATTATTATGGTAGTTCTTACAGTTAGTGTTAATGTTATCATTATGGTGGTTCTTACTGTTAGTGCTAACGTTATTATTATGGTAGTTCTTACAGTTAGTGTTAATGTTATCATTATGGTAGTTCTTACAGTTAGTGTTAAAGTTGTTATGGTGGTGGTTCTTACTGTTAGTGCTAACGTTATTATTATGGTAGTTCTTACTGTTAGTGCTAACGTTATTATTATGGTAGTTCTTACTGTTAGTGCTAACGTTATTATTATGGTAGTTCTTACAGTAAGTGTTAATGTTATCATTATGGTGGTTCTTACAGTTAGTGTTAACGTTATTATTATGGCAGTTCTTACAGTAAGTGTTAACGTTATCATTATGGTAGTTCTTACAGGTAGTGTTAAAGTTGTTATGGTGGTGGTTCTTACTGTTAGTGTTAACGTTATTATATGGTGTTTCTTATAGTTAGTGTTTACGGTATTATTATTATTGTGGTTCTTACAGCTAGTGTTAACATTCCTATCATGATGGTTCTTACAATTAGTGTTAACATTACTATCATGGTGGTTCTTAATGTCAGTGTTAACGTTATTATTATGGTAGTTCTTACAGCTAGTGGTAGCGTTATTATTATGATGGTTCTTAATATTAGTGTTAACGAAATTAATATGGTGGTTATTACAGCTTGTGTTCACGTTATCTTTATGGTGGTTCTGACAGATAGCGGTAACCGAAACATTAAAGTGGTTCTTACAGTTATTGTTAACGTTATCATTATCGTGGTTCTTACAGCTACTGTAAACGTTATAATTATGGTGGTTCTTATAGCTAGTGGTAACCGTATCATTAGAGATGTTCTCAAAGTTATTGTTAACGTTAACATTTTGGTGGTTCTGATAGCTAGTGGTAACCGTATCATTATTGAAGTTCTTACAGCTAGATTTAACTTTATCATTATAGTGGTTCTTACAGATAGTATTAACGGTATTATTATGGTGGTTCTTACAGTCAGTGTTAACGTTATAATAGTATAGATCTTACAGTTAGCGGTAACGTTATCATTATGGTGGTTCTTACAACTAGTGTTATCGTTATGATTTTAGCGGTTCTTACAGCTAGTGTTAACGGTATTATTTTAGTGGTTCTTACAGCTAGTGTTAACGGTATTATTTAAGTTGTTCTTACTGATAGTGTTAACATTATCATTATAGTGGTTCTAATAGATTTTGTTAACGTTATTACTATAGTGGTTCTTACAGCTACGGTTAACGTTATTATTTCGGTGGTTCTTACAGTCAGTGTTAATGTTATGATTATGGTGGTTCTGACAGTTAGTGTTAACGTTATCATTATTGTGGTTCTAATAGTTGGTGTTAAAGGTATCATTAGAGTGGTTCTTACAGATAATATAAACGGTATTACTATAGTGGTTCTTACAGATAGTGTTAACGTTATCATTATAGTGGTTCGTACAGATAGTGTTAACGTTATCACTATGTTGAGTCTTACAGTTATTATTAACGTTATCATTATGGTGGTTCTGACAGTTATTGTTAACGTTATCATTCTGGTGGATCTTACAGGTAGAGTTACCGTTATCATAATGGTGGTTCTTACTGTTATTGTTAACATAATCATAATAGTGGTTCTTACAGTGTTAACGTTATCATTATGGTGGTTCTTACAACTTTTGTTACTGTTATCATTATGGTGGTTCTTACAGGTATTGTTAACGTAATCGTTACGGTGGTTCTTACAGGAAGTGTTAACGTTATCATTATGGTGGTCATTACAGTTATTGTTAACGTTATCATTACGGTGGTTCTTACAGGTATTGTTAACGTTATTATTATGGTGGTTTTTACAGGTAGTGTTAATGTTATCATTATGGTGGTTCTTACAACTATTGCTACTGTTATCATAATGGTGGTTCTTACAGCCACTGTTTACGTTATAAAAGTATAGATCGTACAGTTAGTGGTAACGTTATGATTATGGTGGGTCTTACAACTAGTGTTATCGTTATGATTTTAGTGGTTCTTACAGCTAGGGTTAACGTTATTATTTCGGTTGTTCTTACATAGACATAGACATATTTTATTGAGTAATATAGGCCTCCAGCCCAAAATACAATATGTAAATACATCATATAGAGTGACACAAATTGAATATTATACATTTATACAAGTCAATATTACAGAATTCACATATTCAAGTGAATATAAGCTAATAACATGCCATATAAATCCAAAAAATAATAACATTTGTATTAGATCATTTCAGGTTAAAGCATTTCAAAAGTGTTATAAAGTAACAGATGTATCATATATTTTTGAAGATATATGATTTGAAATAAATGTAGCTATATATAAATCCAATATTAAAACTATAATGAACAAGACTATTAAATCATATCATGAATATTTATATTCAAAATAAACTGTCTAATTAATAATACAGTAGTTTACTCTTGTTAATATTTCTTTAAATCGCCAAATCTAGAATTTCTTTTCTTCTTTTAAAAGCATTTAAAAGATATCTAGCAATACTGACAATGCTTTTCTCATCTTTCAAGCTAAATACTATGTAATACATGTTAAGCGATCTATTTCTTAACCAATTAGATTTGAAAAAAGTTTGTCTAAAATTTTCATACTCATTACATTCAAAGAAGAAGTGAAACTCATCTTTGACTACAGAAATATTATTTTTCATACATATAGGACAGAATCTTAAATGTTTATCTATTAATAAGTGTCTTCCTTTCTCGATCACTAAAGTATGGGTCGAACACAACGAAAATTTGACAACGTTTTTCTTAAAATATATGATAAATCAATGTCTAAGTATGATTCTGAATACAGATGAGACTTAAAATGTTTATAATGCAGAGATTTAGGAGAATCGCTTAGACCTGCGATCCATCTTTGTAAATAGCAGTCTTTAATGCATGTTTTAAATAAATGAATAAAATTTATGTCATTTCCAACATCTTGGGCAAGCCAAGCATATCCAAATCCATATGTAAAAAGTCATTCTCTAATATGACTAGCCCAAGTTCTTCTGCCTGCTTCATCCAATTGTTTTAGCGTTTTATAACATTGTTTAGGGTATCTATGGTTTTCCATACGTATAATTCTTAGCCAAAATTTTACACAGTTGGGAATATAAGTTATACATAACGGTAATCTTCCGCATTCTCCTAGCGCTAGAATATCAGATGTATTTTGTGATAAATTACGATACTGTTTACAGAATTTGACTTGCACTTTTTCAATTTTTTCAACATATTTGTATCCCCAGATTTCAGAGCCATAACAAAGTATAGGTTTGACCATAGCATCAAATACTTTAAACATATCTACTGAATTTATATGTCCAAATTTACGTTGAAATCTAAATATACAGGCAACAGACTTAATACCTTGCAATGCCAACATTTCTTGCGTTTTTGACCATAGCAATTTTGGCGTGAAATAAACACCTAAATATTTATAAAATTTAACAACATCTATAGTATCTCCACAATAAGTCCACTTTTCTGTAAGCTTGACGATGCCTCCATTTCTAAAAACAACAATTTTTTATTTATCGAGATTAATTTTCATATCAACAGATGCACAGAATTGTTCAATATAATTAATTTGTCTTTGAAGATGTACAACAGTATCTGAGAAACTTGAAACATCATCAGCAAACATTAAGGCTACTAACTCCTTAATATCATCAGAAACAAATATACCACGATCACATTTAGAATGTAGAAATGTAACTAAATCATTTATAAACATAGAAAAGATTATGGGGCTGGCCACACAGCCTTGCCTGGTTCCAATGTTACATGGGAAAAACTCAGTTAGTCCATTATTAACCTTAACACATGATTTTAATTTGCTATACATAGACTGTAAAATTATTAAGAACTTTCCATCGACACATTTTCTTGTAAAAGCATTCCATAGTTTCTGGTGTTGAATACTATCAAATGCTTTAGCAAAATCAACAAATATACAATAAAAACGTCCTTTTCTCTTAGAAAGATACTTTTGTCCTAAAGCCATTAAAGTAAATATGTTATCTATAGTGGTATATTTTTTCCTAAATCCTGCCTGTGACTCATCAATGACATCAAAAGTATCGCACCATTTAGTTAATCTATTACTTAATATGTGACAGAATATTTTACATAGGGAATCGATAGTTATTTGGGTCATTTACTGGACCTTTTTTATGTAATGGTGTTATAATGCTTTCGCTCCAATTTTCAGGAAACGAACTTGAATCAAATATTTCATTAAAAAGTTGATATAAAAACGGCAATATGTCATTAAGTGTATACTTATACATTTCTATACATACTCCGTCAGGGCCTCCAGAACGGTTAGATTTTAAATGACGTATACTATCGATTATTTCTTGATTATATATAGGTTCGTTTAGGCTGCTAGAATCGTAATGTGTATTTTCAAAGATATTATCGTTATGCTCATCATCGTCATTTTCTCTTGAAATAAATACACTTTTGAAATAATCGTACCACTTTTCTGGTGTAATATCATTGTTTTGCTTATTACAATTTCCTTTCAATGTTTTCCAAAAAAGTTTAGAATCTTTTCGAGAACTAACTAATTCGTTCCTTTTTTTCTTAGCTAATAGAGCATTTTTGTTCATCAGACAAATAGATTTAAAATGATTCCTTTTTGTTTTATATGTAATAAGGTCTTTTCTATCATTCGTAATTCTAAAATATCGTAGTGCTCGTGATTTGTCAACTTTAGCAGAGTTACAATCATGATCCCACCAGGAAGGTTGGGTTGAACTGTATTGTTTACAATTAGACTTTAATTTCATATTATCGCCGGCCTTTTTAAAAACATCAATAAAATCAGGTATATATGAACTGAGAGAACGATCATTACGGTTACTTTTTATTTCATTAAAGGAACGGAAATTATCACAAAACTTAACATAAAAATCATCTTTTAACTTCTCTTTCCATTTATATTTTTGCCAAGTACGCAAATTTGAACTATCAATATTATTAAAGGACAGGCTCCTGTTTCACCAACATATACTTAAATACTTAAAAACTTAAATATAAGAAAAGCAGCCATGTGATCATGATTTTAGACTGGTTCCAGTAAAACTGCATATGGTGTCATTGATATTGATTATATAATAGATAAATAACCAGTCAAAACTTAGTTAAGTTTTTAAGTATTTAAGTTAAATGTTGGTGAAACAGAAGCCTGGTTATATGAACAAGATTTAAAACAAAACTGACAATGACAATGTACAGAGTAATCCTTACAGTCAGTGGTAATGTTATCATTATGGTGGTGGTTCTTACAGATAGTGTTAACGTTGTCATTATAGTGGTTCTTCCAGCTAGGGTTAACGTTATTATTTCGGTTGTTCTCACAGTCAGTGGTAATGTTATCGTTATCATAATGGTGTTTCTTACAGTTATTGTTAACATTATCATTATGGTGGTTCTTATAGGTAGTGTTAACGTTATCATTATGGTGGTGGTTCTTACAGATAGTGTTAACGTTATCATTTTAGTGGTTCTTCCAGCTAGGGTTAACGTTATTATTTCGGTTGTTCTTACAGTCAGTGGTAATGTTATCATTATGGTGGATCTTACAGGTAGTGTAACCGTTATCATAATGGTGTTTCTTACAGTTATTGTTAACATTATCATTATGGTGGTTCTTACAGGTAGTGTTAACGTTATCATTATGGTGGTGGTTATTACAGATAGTGTTAACGTTATCATTATAGTGGTTCTTCCAGCTAGGGTTAACGTTATTATTTCGGTTGTTCTCACAGTAATGTTATCATTATGGTGGATCTTACAGGTAGTGTTACTGTTATCATAATGGTGGTTCTTACAGTTATTGTTAACATTATCATTATGGTGGTTCTTACAGGTAGTGTTACCGTTATCATTATTGTGGTGGTTCTTAAAGATAGTGTTAACGTTATCATTCTGGTGGATCTTACAGGTAGTGTTACCGTTATCATAATGGTGGTTCTTACAGTCATTGTTAACGTTATCATTATGGTGGTGGTTCTTACAGATAGTGTTAACGTTATCATTATGGTGGCTCTTTCAGGTAATGTTACTTTATCATAATGGTGGTTCTTACAGTTATTGTTAATATTATCATTATGGTGGTGGTTCTTACAGATAGTGTTAACGTTATCATTATGGTGGTTCTTGCAGGTAATGTTACCTTTATTATAATGGTGGTTCTTACAGTTATTGTTAATATTATCATTGTTGTGGTTCTAACAGAAAGTGTTAACGTTATCGTTATGGTTGTTCTTACAGTTAGTGTTAACGTTATCATTATTGTGGTCCTTACAGTTATTCTTAACGTTATTATGATGGCAGTTCTTACAGGTAGTGTTAACCTATCATTTTAGTGGTTCTTACAGTTATTTTTAACGTCATCATAATGGTGTTTCTTACAGCTTATGGTAACGTTATCATTATATTGGTTCTTACAGCTAGTGTTAACGTTATCATTATGATGTTACTACTGTTAGTGTTAACGTTATCATTATGTTTTTTCTTATAAATAATATTAACTGTATTATTAAAGTGGTTCTTACATATGTTTCAAACGTAATCATTATGGAGGTTCTAGCAGTTAGTGGTAACCGTATCATTTTAATGGTTCTTGTTAACGTTATCATTATGGTGGTTCTTAAAGCTAGTGGCAACGTTTTCGTTATGGTAGGTCTTACATCTAGGGTTAATTTTATCATCAATGTGGTTCTTCCAGTTATTGTTAACGTTTTCATTATGGTGGTTCTTACAGTTATTGTTAATGTTATCATTATGTTGGTTCTTACAGATAGTGGCAACTTTATCATTATGGTAGGTCTTACATCTAGGGTTATTGTTATCATCGAAGTGGTTCTTCCAGCTATTGTTAACGTTTTCATTATGGCGGTTCTTACAGTTATTGGTGATGTTTTCATTATGGTTGTTGTTACCGTTAGTTTAACGATATCGTTATTGTTGTTCTTACAGCTAGTGTTAACGTTATCAATATGGTGGTTCTTACAGTTAGTGTTAATGATATCATAATGCTGGTACTTACAGATAGTGTTAACGTTATCATTATGGTGGTTTTTACAGTTAGTGTTAACGTTATCATTATGGTAGTTCTGACCGTTAGTGTTAACGTTATTATTATGGTGTTTTTTACAGCTAGTATTAACGTTAGCATTATGGTGGTTTTGACAGTTAGTGTTAACATTATCATTTTGGTGGTTCTTACAGTTAGTGTTAACGTTATCATTATGGTGGTTCTTACAGCTAGGGGAAACGTTCTCATTATGGTGGGTCCTCCCGTTATTGTTAACCTTATCGTTATATTGGTTCTTCCCGCTATTGTTAACGTTATCATTATGGTGGTTTTTACAGTTATTGTTAACGTTATCATTATTATGTTTGTTATTACAGTTAGTTTTAACGGTAGCATTACAGTGGTTCTGACAGCTAGTGTTAACGTTAACATTATGGTGGTTCTAGCAGTTAGTGTTAACCGTATCATTTTAGTGGTTCTTACAGTAATTGTTGAAGTTATCATTATGGTGGTTCTTACAGCTAGGGGTAACATTATTATTATGGTGGTTCTTACAGCTATGGCTAACGTTATCATTAGAGTGGTTCTTCCCGCTATTTTGAACGTTATCGTTATGGTGTTTCTTACTGTTATTGTTAATGTTATCATAATGGTAGCTATTATAGTTAGTTTTAACGATATCATTATAGTGTTTCTGACAGCTAGCTTTAACGTTATCATAATGGTGGTTCTTCCAGTTAGTGTTAACGATATCATTATGGTGGATCTTACAGTTAGTGTTAACGTTATCATTATGGCGGTTCTGACAGCTAGTGTTAACGTTATCATTATGGCGGTTCTGACAGCTAGTGTTAATGTTGTCATTATTGTGGTAATAACAAATAATATTAACTGTATTATTATAGTGTGGTTCTTACAGATAGTGTTAACGTTTTCATGTTGGTGGTTCTAGCAGTAAGTGGTACATGTAACCGTATCATTTTTATGGTTCTTACAGTTATTGTTAACGTTATCATTATGGTGGTTCTTACAGCTAGTGTTTACGTTATCATTATGGTGGTTCTTACTGATTGTGTTAATGTTATCATTATGGTGTTTCTTACAGCTAGTGTTAACGTTATCATTATAGTGGTTCTTACAGCTATTGTTAGCGTTATTATTAGTGTGGTTCTTACAGTTATTGTTAACGTTATCGTTATGGTATTACTTACAGTAAGTGATTACGTTATCATTATGGTCGTTCTTACTGCTAGTGTTAATGTTATCATTATGTTGTTTTGATATCTAGTGTTAACGTTATCATTATGGTGGTTCTTACACTTAGTGTTAACGTTATCATGATGGTGGTTCATTTGTCTAGTGTTAACGTTATCATTATGGTCGTTCTTACAGTTAGTGTTAACGGTATCATTATGGTGGTTCTTACAGTTAGTGTTAACGGTATCATTATGGTGGTTCTTACAGTTAGTGTTAACGTTATCGTTATGGTCGTTCTTACAGGTAGTGTTAACGTTATTATTATGGTGGTTCTTACAGTTAGTGTTAATGTTATCATTATGGTGGTTCTTACAGTAAGTGTTGACGTTAATATTATGGTGGTTCTTATAGCCAGTGTTGACGTTATCATTATAGTGGTTCTTACAGTTAGTGTTAACGTTATTATTATGGTGGTTCTTATATATAGTGTTAACTTTATGAGTATGGTGGTTCTTACAGTTAGTGTTGACGTTATCATTACAGTGGTTCTTACAGTTAGTGTTAACGTCATTATTATGGTGGTTCTTACAGTTAGTGTTGACGTTATCATTATAGTGGTTCTTACAGTTAGTGTTAACGTTATTATTATGGTGGTTCTTATATCTAGTGTTAACGTTATGAGTTTGGTGGTTCTTACAGTAAGTGTTGACGTTATTATTATGGTGGTTCTTACAGTTAGTGTTGACGTTATCGTTATAGTGGTTCTTACAATTAGTGTTAACGTTATCATTATAGTGGTTCTTACTGTTAGTGTTAACGTTATTATTATGGTGTTTCTTACAGTTAGTGTTTATTTTATTATTTAGTGGTTCTGATATCTAGTGTTAACGTTATCATTATGGTGGTTCTTACACTTAGTGTTAACGTTATCATGATGGTGATTCTTATATCTAGTGTTATCGTTATCATTATGGTCGTTCTTACAGTTAGTGTTAACGTTATAATTATGGTGGTTCTTACAGTAAGTGTTGACGTTATCATTATGGTGGTTCTTACAGTAAGTGTTGACGTTATCATTATTGTGGTTCTTACAGTAAGTGTAAACGTTATTATTTTGGTGGTTCTTATATCTAGTGTTAATATTATGAATATGGTGGTTCTTACATTAAGTGTTTACGTTATCATTATAGTGGTTCTAACAGTTTGTGTTAACGTTGTCATTATAATTGTTCTTACTGCTAATGTTAAAGTTATCATTATGGTGGTTCTTACAGTTAGTGTTAACGTTATTATTGTGGTTTTTATTACAGTTAATGTTAACGGTATCATTACAGTGTTTCTTACAGTTAATGAAAACGTTATCGTTATGATGGTTCTTACAGCTTGTGCTAACTTTATCATTGTGGTTGTTATTACAAATAGTGTTCACGGTATAATTATTCTAGCAGCTAGTGTTAACGTTATCATTATTTTATTCTTACAGCTAGTGTTAACGTAATCATTATAGTTGTTCTTACAGCCAGTTTTAACGTTATCATTATGGTGTTTCTAACAGTTATCTTTACCGTTATTATTACGGTGTTTCTTCAAGCTAGTGTTAACGTTATCATTACGGTGTTTCTTACAGCTATTCTTAATGTTATTATTATGGTGGTTCTTACAGTTAGTTTTAACGTTATTATAATTGTGATTTTGATATCTAGTGTTAACGTTATCTTCATGGTAGTTCTTACAGTAAGTGTAAACATTACCATTATGATGGTTCTTACAATTTGTGTAAACGTTGTCATTATGTTTGTTATTACAGTAAGTACTCAAGGTTTGATTATGGTGGTTCTAGTAGCTAGTATTAACGTTATCATTATGGTGGTTCTTACAGTTAGTGTTAACGTTATCATTATGGTAGTTCTTACAGTTAGTGTTAACGTTATCATTATGTTGGTTCTGACAGCTATTGCTAACGTTATCATTATTGTGGTTCTTACAGATAATATTAACTGTATTATTATAGTGATTCTCACAGATAGTGTTAACGTTATCATTATGGTGGTTCTAGCAGTTAGTGGTAACCGTATGATTTTAGTGGTTCTTACAGTTATTGTTAACGTTATCATTATGGTGGTTCTTACAGCTAGTGTAAACGTTATCATTATGGTGGTTCTTACAGTTAGTGTTAACGTTATCATTATGGTAGTTCTTACAGTTAGTGTTAACGTTATCATTATGGTGGTTCTGACAGTTAGTGGTAACCGTATGATTTTAGTGATTCTTACAGTTATTGTTAACGTTATCATTATGGTGGTTCTTACAGCTAGGGGAAACGTTCTTATTATGTTGGGTCCTCCCGCTATTGTTAACCTTATCGTTATGTTGGTTCTTCCCGCTATTGTTTACGTTATCATTATGGTGGTTCTGACAATTAGTGTGAACGTTATCATTATTTTGGTTCTTACAGATAATATAAACATCATTATTATGGTGTTTTTTTTTACAGATAATGTGAACGTTATCATTATGGTTGTTCTTGCAGTTAATGGTAACCGTATCACTTTAGTGGTTCTCACAGTTATTGTTAATGTTATCGTTATGATGGTTCTTACAGCTAGGGGTAATGTTATTATTATGGTGGTTCTAACAGCTATTGGTAACGTTATCATTAGTGTGGTTCTTCCCGCCATTGTTGACGTTATCATTATGGTGGTTCTTACATTTAGTGTTAACGTTATCATTATAGTGGTTCTTATAGTTATTGTTTACGTTATTATTATAGTGGTTCTTACATTTAGTGTTAACGTTATTATTATAGTAGTTCTTACATTTAGTGTTAACATTATTGTATTGGTTATTCTTACAAATAGTGTTAATGGTATCATGACAGTTATTCTGACAGTTAATGTTAACGTTATCATTATGATGGTTCTTACAATTTGTGTTATCGTTATTGTTATAACAGTAAGTGTTCACGGTTTGATTTTGGTGGTTCTAGCAGCTAGTGTTAACGTTATCATTATGGTGGTTCTTACAGCTAGTGTTAACGTTATCATTATGGTGGTTCTAACAGTTATTGTTACCGTTATCATTATGGTGGTTCTAACAGCTTGTGTTAACGTTATCATTATGGTGGTTCTTACAGTTATTGTTAACGTTATTATTATGGTGGTTCTTACTATTGGTGTTAACGTTTTTACTATGGTGATTTTTACTGCCATGTATCATTATGGTGGTTCTTACATCTAGTGTGAACGTTATTATTATGGTGTATCTTACAGGTAGTGTTTCCGTTATCATTCTTTTAGATTTTACAGCTAGTGTTACCGTTATCATAATTGTGTTTCTTACAGCTAGTGTTAACGTTATCATTATGGTGGTTCTGACAACTAGTGTTAACGGTATCATTACAGCTATTGTTAACGGTATCATTATAGTTGTTGTTATGGCTAGTGCTCAATCTAATACTATGCTTTATGTTATACCCAAGTTTATGTTTTTTGTTATGGTGGTTGTTTATGTATTAGATCACCTACTGCTTGTATATCATTATTTTCAACAAATGATAATAAATGAGTGTTATTGATGGAGCAGGACCTTGGGATGAATATGAGTAGAACCGCAATCTTAACGTCAGTAATTAACAAACTTTCTCACTGAACCTTTGGGACCGGGCCGCAGTGGACATCCAATGCGTAAAAGGGGTTATTAAACGCATCCATATACATTACGATGTTATTGTCCATGTCGAATTGGCATATATAACTCACATTGTTTAAAAGAAAACATTTCAAGTTCAACTTTAGTTTGGTTTAATCAATTCCAATATATATTTCAGTTTAACCAATACCACGCCATGGTTTCCAGACTCAGCTACTGTAACAGACCAATGACAGAACCGTACATGTACCAGTCACTTCCGGATCGGTTACGCCACCTAGCGGAAGATCACCCAGACAAAGAAGCTTTCGTATTTTACAACAGGATTCAAGAACGGATATCTATTTCCAGAAAAGACTTACATGAACAGTCAGATCATTTGGCAAAGGTATTTGTATCTTTGGGGCTTAAAAAGGGTGATGCTGTTTCATTTTGTTTGAACAATTCACTGGAAATGCTAATTGCAAACATGGCCGTAGTTTGTGCAGGCGGCGTTCCATATTATATAACAACAAACCTCAAAGATGGAAGTGATATCATAGAAACCATGGCATTTATACAATGTCGCATGTTGATTATCGACGCTAATGAAGGTGACGCCTATTGGTCAATACTAGACAATATATGGCCACTTGGTGCAACAGAATCGGAAACTGTCCCGTCGCTGCAGTGGATTGTTTGTAACGGCGACACGGTTGATGAAACAACGCGACACCTTTCCTTTGCTGCGTTATGCAAGCGTAATGTGACAGATGATATCTGTCTCCCAAAAGTTCAACCTGAGGACACGTTGTTGTGTTTTTGTACATCCGGGTCTACTGGGCAACCGAAACAAGTCATTTATTCGCATTTTGGACTTTTCAACTGGACAAAACAATCGGACGTTGTTTTCAAAATGACAAATAAAAGCAGGTTCTTCTGCGACAGATCGTTTAGCTGGGTATTTGGCTACCCGAGAACATATCTGACAGAGGGCATCACCAGGGTGTTTGTGGATCCCAGAGTTTCTCTATCCGGTAAACATATCCACCATCTTTGTGATATAATCGATAAAGAAAAATGTGATGTTGTGTATTTGCCTAGATACCTTATTAAGGACCTCGACGACAACCCCCAGCTAGTTGATAAGTTCGCCAGCGTGAACACTCTCATTCTTGGAGGTGAACGAGTGCGCACTTCTGACCTGTTCCTGAAAGGCAAATTTGGTCGGCATATATTGGTTTACTACGGTTGCACTGAAGCAGGGGGAAATCTAGCATTTTCAAGCAACAACGTCGGTAAATACCAAGACGGGATCGTCGGTATGTGTATTCTTGAAATTAAATCCACCGTTGCCATATTGATTCTCAACTCTATAAATGTTTAAAATTGCTCAACGCTACGTGACATAATTTTTCATTGATCAGCCGAAAGCACATGTACATTTGTTTACCGTTTATTGTCATGACAGTCACATTTGTTTACCGTTTATTGTCGTAACAGTCACTTTTGTTTACCGTTTATTGTCGTAACAGTCACATTTGTTTACCGTTTATTGTCATGACAGTCACATTTGTTTACCGTTTATTGTCGTAACAGTCACATTTGTTTACCGTTTATTGTCGTAACAGTCACATTTGTTTACCGTTTATTGTCATGACAGTCACATTTGTTTACCGTTTATTGTCATGACAGTCACATTTGTTTACCGTTTATTTTCGTAACAGTCACATTTGTTTACCGTTTATTGTCATGACAGTCACATTTTAAACCTTATCTTAATTAGCTTATCAATAGCAAGACGTGTTAACTGACTTGTTTCCCAGTTTTCCAACTAGAAAGATATAGCTTATGTTTTGTAAGTCTTTAATACGGGCTAGCACTCACGACTGGGTCCATTAAATATCAATGGTTGGAAAGCCACGTTTGAGCATGTTTCAACTGAAAGGTTGATGAAGTAAAGTTAGCATTCAATTGCTATAAAATGTTAGACAGGCATAGAATTCCCTATTTTTTCATTGGTGGTTAATAGACCTGATTGGTGATATATCGGGTTCTGGGATAGACGTCGGAAGGTGTTGTACTATTTAATAGAATGTCTGATTATAACATTGTCATTCATGAACGGTGCAACAGAAAGTACATGTATACTCAAAATTATTGTAAGTGAAGTCCATGACAAAATACTTTATTGATGAGCTAAAACATTATTAAGTGTGAACTCAATTACTGAAACATTATTATTTGTGAACACCCTAACTAAAATATTATTATTTGTGAACTCCTTGACTAGAACATTATTATTTGTAAAGTTATTGACTAGAACATTATTATTTGTGAACTCATTGACTAGAGCATTATTGTTTGTGAAGTTATTGACTAGAACAATATTATTTGTTAATTTATTGACTAGAACATTATTATTTGTGGACACCCTGACTAGAACATAATTACATGTATTTGTGAACTATCTGACTAGAACAGTATTATTTGTGAACACTTTGACTAGTACATTATTATTTGTAAACACCCTGACTAGAACATTATTATACGTAAAGTCATTGACTAGTTTAAACTTATTAAGTTCTTACACCTTAGACAAATCACGCTCGAAGTTTTCCTGAGTAGAACCAGTACTAAGCATATGGGGAGAAGTGTCTTGCTTAGGGACACCACACATAGCCGTAGCGGAGGATCGAACCCACGACCCTCCAATCGGTTCGGTGCTCTGCCATTGAACCACGTGCATTGACTAGAACATTATTATTTGTGAACTTTTTGACTAGAACATTATTATTTGTGAACACCCTGACTACAACATTTTCATATGCGAAGTGATTGACTAGAACATTATTATTTGTGAACACCATGACTATAACATTATTATCAGTGAAGTGATTGACTAGAACGTTATTAGTAGTGAACACCCCGACTAAAACATTATTATTTGTGAACTCCTTGACTAGAACATTATTTTTTGTGAACTTTCTGACTAGAACATTATTATTTGTGAACACCCTGACTAGAACATTATTTTATATGAAATCATTGACTAGAACATTGGTATATGTGAACAACCCGACTAGAACATTAATATTTGTGAAGTCCTTAACTATAGAACATTATTATTTGTGAACACCCTAACTAGAACATTGGTACATGTGAAGTCATTGACTTGAACATTCTAATATGTGAAATCATTGATTAGAAAATTATTATTTGTGAAGTCACTGACTAGAACATTATCATATGTGAAGTCATTGACTAGAACATTATTATTTATAAACACCCTGACTAGAACATTATGATTTGTGAACTCCATGACTAGAACATAACTATGTGTGAAGTCATTGACTACAACATTATTATGTGTGAAGTTATTGACTAGAACAATATTTGTGATCTACCTAACTAAAGCATTAATATTTGTGAACTCCTTGACTAGAAGATTATTGTTTGTGAACACCCTGACTAGAACATTATTATTTGTGAACACCCTGACTAGAACATTATTACATGTGAACACCCTGACTAGAACATTATTATTTGTGAAGTCCTTGACTAGAACATATTGTTTATGAACACCCTGACTAGAACATTATTATTTGTGAACTCCTTCACTAGAACATTATTGTTTGTGAACGCCCTGACAAGAACATTACTATATGTATACACCCTGACTAGAACATTATTATTTGTGAACACCCTGACTAGAAAATTATTATTTGTCAACACCCTGACTAGAACATTATTACATGTGAACACCCTGACTAAAACATTATAACATGTGAACACCCTGACTAGAACATTATAATTTGTGAAGTCCTTGACTTGAACATTATTTTTTGTGAACACCCTGACTAGAACATCATTGTTTGTGAATTCATTGACTAGAACAAGCTATTTACAAAAACATTATTATTTGTGAACACTTTGTCTAGAACATTATCAGAAGTGAAGTTATTGACAAGATCATTATTTTTTGTGAAAACCCTTACTAGAACATTATTATTTGTGAACTCCCTGACTAAAACGTTATTATTTGTGAACTCCTTGACTAGAACATTATTATTTGTGAACACCCTGACTAGAACATTATATCATGTGAACAACCTGACTAGAACATTATTACATGTGAACACCCTGACTAGAGCATTATTATTTGTGAACACCCTGACTAAAACATTATAACATGTGAACACCCTGACTAGAACATTATTATTTGTGAAGTCCTTGACATGAACATTATTTTTTTGTGAACACCCTGACTAGAACATTATTGCTTGTGAATTCATTGGCTAGAACATTATTATTTGTGAACTCCTTGAATAGAACATCATTGTTTGTGAATTCATTGACTAGATCATTATTATATGTGAACACCCTGACTAGAACATTATAACATGTGAACACCCTGGCTAAACTATTATTATTTGTGAACACCCTGACTAGAACATTATTATTTGTGAATTCATTTGCTAGAACATTATTATTTGTGAACTCCTTGAAAAGAACATGATTGTTTGTGAATTCATAGTCTAGAACATTATTATATGTGAAGTTATTGACTAGAACATTATTATTTGTGACAACTCTGACTAGAACATTATTATATGTGAATTAGTTGGCTTAAACATTATTATATGTGAAGTTATTGACTAGAACATTATAACATATGAACACCCTGACTAGAACATTATTATTTGTGAAATCCATGACTAGAACAATATAATTCTATGACTGGAACATTTTATTAGAACATTAAACGTTATTATTTATTAAGTCCACGACTAGAACATTTTCATTTTATTAGAACATTAAACGTTATTATTTATTAAGTCCACGACTAGAACATTTTCATTTATGAAGTCCATGACTAAAAATTATTATTTATGTGGTCCCTGACTAGAACATTTTATTTGTGAAGTCCATGACTAGAACATTACTATTTATGAACTCCTTGACTAGAACATTATTATTTGTGAAGTCCATGACTAGAACATTATTATTTATGAAGTCCTTGACTAGAACATTATCATTTATGAAGCTCACGACTAGAACATTATTATTTATGAAGTCCATGACTAGAACATTATCATTTAAAACATTCCTGACTAAAACATTATTTTATGACGTTTCTAATTAGAGCATTTTTATTTGTGAAATCCTTGATTAGAACATTATTTGTGAAGTCCTTGACTAGAACATTATCATTTATGAAGTTCACGACTTTAACATCATAATTTATGAAGTCCATGACTTAAACAATATTATCTGTGAAGTCCATACGAGAACATTTTTATTTTTGAAGTCAATTTCTAGATCTTTTTTATTTGTGAAGTTTTTGTCTAGAACATCATTATTTATGAAGATCATGAATAGAACATTTTCATTTATGAAGTCAATGACTAGAACATTATTATTTATGTGGTCCCTGACTAGAACATTTTATTTGTGAAGTCCATGACTAGAACATTATTATTTGTGAAGTCCATGACTAGAATATTACTATTTATGAACTCATTGACTTGAACATTATTATTTGTGAAGTCCATGACTAGAACATTATTATTTATGAAGTCCTTGAGTAGAACATTATCATTTATGAAGTTCACGACTAGAACATTATTATTTATGAAGTCCATGACTAGAACATTATCATTTAAAACGTTCCTGACTAAAACATTATTTTATGAACTCTAACTAGAGCGTTTTTAGTTTTGAAATGCTTGATTAGAACATTATTTGTGAAGTCCTTCACTAGAATATTATCATTTATGAAGTCCACGACTAGAACATTATTATTTGTGAAGTCCATGACTTTAACATCATAATTTATGAAGTCCTTGACTAGAACATTATTTTCTATGAATTCCTCGACTAGAACATTATCATTTATTAAATCCATGACTAGAATATTATCATTTATGAAGTCCATGACTAGAACATTATTATTTATGAAGTTCATGACTTGAACATCATTATTTATGAAGTACACGACTAAAACATTATGATTTATGAAGTCCATGACTAGAACATTATTATTGTGAAGTCCATGACTAGAACATTATTATTTATGAAGTCCTTGAGTAGAACATTATCATTTATGGAAGTCACGACTAGAACATTATGATTTATGAAGTCCATGACTAGAACATTATCATTTAAAACATTACTGACTAAAACATTATTTTATGATCTCTAACTAGAGCGTTTTTATTTGTGAAATACTTGATTAGAACATTATTTGTGAATTCCTTGACTAGAACATTATCATTTATGAAGTTAACGACTTTAACATCATAATTTATGAAGTCCATGACTTGGACAATATTATCTGTGAAGTCTTTGTCTAGAACATCATTATTTGTGAAGTCCATAACAAGAACATCATTATTTACTAAGTCCAGGACTAGAACATTATCATTTATGTAGTCCAGGAATTTAACATAATAATTTATGAAGTCCATGACTAGAATATTATTATTTATGAAGTCCTTCACTAGAAAATTATCATTTATGAAGTCCACGACTAGAACATTATTATTTGTGAAGTCCATGACTTTAACATCATAATTTATTAAGTCCATGACTAGAACATTATTTTCTATGAATTCCTTGACTAGAACATTATCATTTATTAAGTCCATGAGTAGAACATTATCATTTATGAAGTCCATGACTAGAACATAATTATTTATGAAGTTCATGACTTGAACATCATTATTTATGAAGTCCACGACTTTAACATTATCATTTATGAAGTTCATGACTAGAACATAAATATTTATGAAGTCCATGACTAGAACATTATTATTGTTGATGTTCATGACTAGAACATTATTATTCAGTTGAAATGTGTTTTTATCTGTGATTGCATATATGAATGCTGTTTATTGAATTCCATTAGAAATAAGTAAACATGTAACACAAGCATTGTAATGCGCCCTCCCCCCAACACACACTTCCCTCACACACAGACGAAGACCATGGAGACCGCTCTGCGTCCTGAAAATTCTGATGAACGCAGCGGGGAAGTGGTCGAAATGGAAAATAAATATATGTAATTTTCAAGTTAATACTACGTCCTTACTACGTCTCTGCCATGTTCTCACTGCGTCTAACACGTCCCCACTAATTTCTTACCACGCGCATGATCACACGCGCATCACGTCCATTGCGTTACTACGTCCTTACTACATTCTTACTACGACCAATTAGATCACAACACGCGCTTACCACGCGCTAACTAAGTGCTTACCGCGCTTACCACGCTTACAACCCAATGACAGCGTAATGAGAACGCCATGCAATCTTAACCGTCAGCGTTACGCTTGTACTACGTCAATGAGGTCCCTACTAGGTTTTAGTTACGTTGATATTACGGCAATGCCGTCGTTACTACGTCCTGATTCGACCACATCATCACTACTTTTTTTAGGAACATGTCCGAAGTTTGACCACGTCCTCCACGTCCGTGGAGACCACTCAACGTCCATATCGGATCACTTCATGTCCTTATCGGACCACTCAACGTCCTTATCGGACCACTCAACGTTCTTATCAGTTTCTACTGCGTTCCTACTACATTGTACAAGTTCTTACTTCGTCCACCAAATTTTTTGAAGACGTAGTAGGAACGTGGCTGAGTGTGAGGGGGTTTTTAGTGAACCATATAAGTCGTGTACATCATGAACATTGAACACATAAAGTTTACACATGTATAATCAATGCTATCATTCTGGACCAACGAGTCTCTTTGATGTGTAAAGTGATATCCCGTTAACAACTTGCTTAATATCCTGATTTAATTTATGTTTAGCCTCCTAATATTGTTACGGTTATGCACGTAACTACACCGCAGCGGTGGTCTAGTGATAGAGCCTCCGCTTTGTATGTGGAAGGTCGTGGGTACGATTCCCGTGCCGGTAATACCAAAGTCTAGAAAAATAGAACTAGAAGCTTCCTCGCTTGACGCTCAGCATTTAAAGGATAGTTCTAGGTCTGGTCGGGGGTCAGTAAAATGTTATTGTTAGGGGTATCATACTATGTGTTTGCGGCATGATTCTTAAGTGTTGCGGAAACAATACATGTAACTAGGAAGCACTGACTTTAATCGAAAAGACTATATTGTCGAAGCTAAAACTGAAGGTTTGTATTTTGCAGTAACGTGTTATATTTGTTGTTGCTTCAGGTAAACCTTTGGCTGGCATGGAAGTAAAGATTGTAAATGAGAAGGGCGGTGTTGTCCAGAAAGGCGTGTCAGGAGAGTTGTGTGTCAGGTCTGTGTGGAGATTCACTGGCTACCATAAACAGGACGAATTGTTCCGAAGGTGCGTAGATCCCATGAACTGGTTCCATACAGGAGACATTGGTCACTTGAGAGAGGACGGAAACATTGTTATTGACGGTAGGATGAAGGAGGTCATCTCCATACAGACGAACAAAATATTTCCATGGTCGATAGAACAAACATTGAAGGACTGTCCCGGAGCCAAGCATGTCCTCGCTGTTGGAGTTCCAGACGAGCGATTGCAAGAAGTTATCTGCGCCTGCGTTATTCCAAAACCTTGCACAAAGCTCACAGTCGACGATATAATGAAGTTTTGCGATCAAGCGTTTCTCGATGAGGGAACGGGTTTCGGTGTAACCACAAAGCCTTCATATTGTTTAATATTTGATACTGTTCCGATGACAAGTTCTGGTAAAATTGACAGGAATCGTGCTTCTGTAATGGCGGCGAAAATGCTTAATCTGTAATATTGTTCAGATAGCAAACCACTCGGCTCACGTAACGCTATTCAGATGACAAAAACATTCTGCTTCCCTTGACACTATTCTACTTCCCTTGACACTGTTCGAATTCCCTTGACACCATTCTACTTCCCTTGACACCATTCTATTTCTCTTGACATCATTTTAGTTCCCTTGGCACCATTCTACTTCCCTTGACATCATTATTCGTCACTTGACACTATTCTGCTTCCCTTGGCACCAGTCTATTTCTCTTGACATCATTTTACTTCCCTTGACACCATTTGAATACCCTCGACACCATTTTACTTCCCTTGACATCATTACACGTCCCTTGACAACAATCTTTTTCTCGTGAAACCATTCCATTTCCATTGACATCATTAAACGTCCCTTGACACCATTCTACTTCTCTTGACACCATTCAATTTCCATTCCGCCATTCTTTTTTTCTTGAAACCATTCTATTTCCATTGACATCATTATACTTCCCTTGACACCATTCTATTGCTCTTGACATCATTTTAGTTCCCTTGACACCATTCTACTTCCCTTGACACCATTCTGCTTCCCTTGACACCATTCGAATTCCCTCGACACCATTTTACTTCCCTTGACATCATTACACGTCCCTTGACAACAATCTCTTTCTCGTGAAACCATTCTATTTCCATTGACATCATTAAACGTCCTTTGACACCATTCTGCTTCCCTTGACACCATTCTATTTCTCTTGACACCATTCAACTTCCTTCGACACCATTCAATTTTCATTGACACCATTCGAATTCCCTCAACACCATTCTATTTGCCTCGACAACATGATACGTCCCTTGACACAATTCTACTGTCCTTGACACCATTCTACTTCCCTTGACACCATCCTACTCCCCTTGACACCATTATTCTTCCTTTGACACCATTCTATTTCCATTAACACCATTCTAATTCCTTCGACACCATTCTATTTCTCTCGATATCATTTTAAGTCCCTTGACACCATTATATTTCCCTTGACACCATTCTCTTTCCATTGACACAATTCCAATTCCCTCGACACCATTCTATTTCTCTCGATATCATTATAAGTCCTATGACACCATTCTTTTTCCCTTAACACCATTCTTTTTCCCTTGACACCATTCTACTTCCCTTGACAGGCTAAGCGATCATGATGCTGTTGCAGCGTCTCTCAAAATTAAGGTTCCCCGAAAGAAGAATATACCCAGAAAATGTTTTCTCTCCAGTAAAAATCATTATGATGGAATGCGTTTGGATGCCCTGTACTTTGCAAACTTCACTTCGTTGGAGAAAAAATGTGCAATGGTCACACTTGATTAGTGTAACAAAAGATAACCCTATTTCTTCAAAGATTAAATGTTTTTTCAGGCGTCAAAGGATAACCTTTAGAATAAAAAGGCGCAAGAATAAAATTCACAAAAAGGCAAAAAAAAAGAACAACAACAGGCAGTCAATGGTTACGTTCAAAGTGGAAACTGTTACACATACGTGACTGGTATGATCGACAAAATGTGTAAACACAAAAAAAAACATCCTGAAAATGTAACTATGTACTGTGATACATGTTTGGTCAAAGTCCCTTGATGAAAACCAGGAAATAAGCGTATACATTATGGATCTAGAGAAAGTGTTTGGTACCTATAACTCATGAGTTATTGAAAACAAGTTATCGAGTAACGACATTATTGGAAAGATGTTGAAGTGGATCGGCTCTGTCACTGTTCATGAATGACAGGGTCCAGCCGTAGATTCTCCAAGTCGTCTATTTTGTTATAGATCAATAAATGTTAAAAAATTATAGAAACAGGTTACATGTACAAAAAGATATTACTGACTATGTTACATAGTGCTTATAGAACTATATTTAGAATTGCCCTACTGACTATGATATATAGTACTTATAGGACTATATTTAGAATCGCCCTATGAATTATGATGCATAGTGCTTATAGGACTATATTTGGATTCGCCCTACTGACAATGTTACTGAGTACTTATATGACAAAAAAATCGCCTTACTGACATTGTTACATGGTGCTTATAGGACTATATTTAGAATCACCCTACTGACTTTGTTACATAGTGCTTATAGGACTATACTTACAATCACCCTACTGATTATGTTACATAGTGCTTATAGGACTATATTTAGAATCACCCTACTGACAATGTTACAAAGTGCTTATAGGACTATATTTAGAAGCATCCTACTGACAATGTGACATAGTGCTTATATCACTATATTTGGAATCACCCTAATGACTATGTTACATAGTGCTTATAGGACTATATTTAGAATCACCCTACTGACAATTTTACTTAGTACTTATAGTAATATATTTGGAATCGCCCTACTGACAATGTTACATAGTGCTTATATGACTATATTTGGAATCGCCCTACTAACTATGTTACATAGTGCTGATATGACTATATTTAGAATCGCCCTACTGACAATGTTACTTAGTACTTATAGGAATATATGTAGAATCGCCCTACTGACAATGTTACATAGTACTTATAGGACTATGTTTGGAATCGCCCTACTGACTATATTACATAGTGCATATAGGACTATATTTAGTATCGCCCTACTGATAATGTTACTTAAAACTTATAGGATTATATTTAGAATCGCCCTACTGACTATGTTACTTAGTACTTATATGTCTATATTTGGAATTGCCCTACCGACTATATTACATAGTGCATAAAGGACTATATTTGGAATCGCCCTACTGACTATGCTACATAGTGGTCATAGGACAATAGTTAGGATCGCCCTACTGACTATGTTACATAGTGCTTATAGGACAATAATTTCGATCGCCCTACTGACTATGTTACATTTACTTATAGGACTATAATTTGGATCGCCGTACTGACTATAATAGATAGTGCTTACAGCACTATATTTGGAATCGCCTAACTGACTATGTTACATTATGCTTATAGGACTATATTTGGAATCGCCCTACTGACTTTTTTACATAGTGCTTATAAGACTATATTTGGAATCGCCCTACTATGTTATATAGTGCGTATAGGACTATATTTGGAATCGCCCTACTGACAATGTTACATAGTGCTTATAGGACTATATTTGGAATCGCCCTACTGACTTTGTAACATAGTGCTTATAGGACTATATTTGGAATCGCCCTACTGACTTTGTAACATAGTGCTTATAGGACTATATTTGGAATCGCATTACTGACTATGTAACATAGTGCTTATAGGACTATATTTGGAATCGCCCTACTGACTATGTAACATAGTGCTTATAGGACTATATTGGGAATCGCCTTACTGACTATGTAACATATTGCTTATAGGACTATATTTGGAATCGCCTTACTGACTATGTTACATAGTACAAATAGGACAATATTTAGAATCGCCCCACTGACTATGTTACATTGTGCTTATAGGACTATATTTAGAATCGGCCTACTGACTATGTTACATAGTATTTATAGGACTATATTTATGGGATCGCCCAACTGGCTATGTAACAATGTATTTACAAGACTATAGCTTTGATTGCACAACTGGCTATGCTACAATGTATTTATAAGTCTAGTGTTTGGCTCGCTCAACTGGCTTTGTTACAATGTATTCATGAGACTATAGCTTGACTCGCTCTACTGGCTATGTTACAATGTATTTATAAGACTGTATCTTGGATTGCACTTCTGGCTATGTTAAAATGTATTGATAAGATTATACATGTAGATTGGCTTGCTCTACTGACTATGTTACAATGTATTTAAAAGTATATAGGTTGGCTCGCTCTCCTGGCTATGTTACAATGTATTCACGAGACTATAGCTTGACTCGCTCTACTGGCTATGTTGCAATGTATTTACAAGACTGTATCTTGGATTGCACTTCTGGCTATGTTAAAATGTATTGATAAGATTATACATGTAGATTGGCTCGCTCTACTGGCTATGTTACAATGTATTTAAAAGTATATAGGTTGGCTTGCTCTCCTGGCTATGTTACAACGGATTCACGAGACTATAGCTTGACTCGCTCTACTGGCTATGTTGCAATGTATTTACAAGACTGTATCTTGGATTGCACTTCTGGCTATGTTAAAATGTATTGATAAGATTATACATGTAGATTGGCTCGCACTACTGGCCATGTAACAATGCATTTATATAAGACTACAGCTTGGATCGCTCTACTGGCTATGCTACAATGTATTTATGAGACTATAGCTTTGATCGCCCGACTGGCTATGTTACAATGTATTTACAAGACTATAGTTTGTATCGCACTTCTGGCTTTGTTACCATGTATTCGTAAGGCTATAACTTGGCTCGCTCTGATGACTAAGTTACATATTGTTTATAAGACTATAAATGTTGAACTTACACAAGCTGACTATTACATATATTACCATTTGCGGAAAAGTATAAAGAGAAGACTTCCTTAAAGAAATCAAACTTTATTCAACATTTTGTATACAGTTATTAACATAGATGAGTATACTTACACCTATCTGATGCACTTGTCGTAGAACTAAGTAGACCGTGAGCTAAGACCCAAAATATAACAAATTGGTACCAATCAGAATGGCAAATTGGTACCAATCAGACTGGCAAATTCCTATACTATGTTTTGAATAGATACATGTATGTAGTACATAAAAAATGTCAGGGGGGCACCTCTGAGATACAGCTTAGTGGCGGATTTAAGTACGTGTTATCTATAGGGCTAAACTATCTTTCTTACATATTAAATGCACTTACACACATGTTTGTTTAAACTAAAACTATTTAGTCACGTTTTACAAAGACACGTTTACTGGAGCAAATAATTGCGTTGCATGTATTCCAAACAATAACAATACAAACAGTGATGTAAAAGTCATCTTGGTTATTATCAAACACACATTACAGCATCGTCTGACCGTTAACACCGAACTGTTTATTTTCATTAGAAAGAAAGAAAGGTAAACGCTTTCTATATATGTATATACGATAAATGTTAAAAAACAAAAAAATATGAATGCTTTCGAGATGCTTACAAATTACATGTTTTCTGCATGAGACATTCAGTTTTTACTTTTTTGGTTGTTTAAGAAACTCCCCATCCCCCTCACACTCAGCCACGTTCCCACTACGTCCTCAGAAAATTGAGTGGACGAAGTAAGAACATTTAGACAATGAAGTAGGATATGAACGCAGTAGAAACCGATAAGGACGTGGAGTGGTCCGATAAGGACATGGAGTGGTCCGATAAGGACGTGGAGAGGTTCGATAAGGACATGGACTGGTCCGATAAGGACATGGAGTGGTCCGATAAGGACGCGGAATGGTCTCCATGGAAGTGGAGGACGTGGTCAAACTTTGGACATGTTAAAAAAAAACGTAGTGAGAATGTGGTCGGATCAGGACGCAGTAAGAATTTAATAAGGACGTGGTAACGACGGCATTGCCGTGATATCAACGTAACTAAAACCTAGTAGGGACTTCATTGACGAAGTACAAGCGTAACGCTGACGGTAAATATTGCATGGCGTTCTCATTACGCTGTCATTGAGTTGTAAGCGTGGTAAGCGCGTGGTAAGCGCGTGGTAAGCGCGTGTTGTGATCTAATTGGTCGTAGTACATGTAAGAATGTAGTAAGGACGTAGTAAGAACGTATTGGACGTGATGCGCAAGTGATCATGCGCGTGGTAAGAAATGAGTATATTTTTTACCATATTGACCACGTCCCCACTGCGTTCATCAATAAAGGAACATAGTTGAGAATGATTAAAACTGTTCTAATCTTTAATAAAAAAACAAATAATGTAAAGGCTTATGGAAAAGTATAACTACATGTACAGCATATTGTATATCATGTACATGTACAGTATATTGCATATCACGTACATGTACAGCATATTGTATACCATGTACATGTACAACAAATTGTACATTATGTACATGTGCAGCATATTGTACACCATGTACATGTGTAGCATATTTACACCATGTACATGTACAGCATATTGAACACAATGTACATGTATAACAAATTGAACATTATGTACATGTGCAGCATATTGTACACCATGTACATGTACAGCATATTGTACACCATGTACATTTACAGCATATTTTACACCATGTACATTCACAGCATAGTGTACACCATGTACATAGTTTACACCATGTACATGTGCAGCATATTTTACACCATGTACATGTGCAGCATATTTTACACCATGTACATTTACAGCATATTGTACACCATGTACATGTATAGCATATAGTACCCATGTACATTTACAGCATATTGTACACCATGTATATTTACAGCATATTGTACACCATGTACATATACAGCATAGTGTACACCATATACATATACAGCATATTGTACACCATGTGCATATACAGCATAGTGTACACCATGTACATGTACAGCATATTGTACACCATGTACATGTGCAGCATATTGTACACCATGTACATGTGCAGTATATTGTACACAATGTACTTGTACAGAATATTGAAAACCATGTACATTAACAGCATATTGTACACCATGTACATTTAAAGCATATTGTACACCATGTACTTGTACAGAATATTGAAAACCATGTACATTAACAGCATATTGTACACCATGTACATTTAAAGCATATTGTACACCATGTACATGTACAGCATATTTAACACCATGTACATGTTCAGTATATTTTACACCATGTACATTTACAGCATAGTGTACACCATGTACATGTACAGCATATTCAACACCATGTACATTTACAGCATATTGTACACCATGTACATGTGTAGCATATTTTACACCATGTACATGTACAACATATTCAACACCATGTACATGTACAACAAATTGTACATTATGTACATGTACAGCATATTGTATACCATATACATGTACAACAAATTGAACATTATGTACATGTGCAGCATACTGTACACCATGTACATGTACATAATATTGTACACCATGTACATTTACAGCATATTGTACACCATGTACATTTACAGCAAATTGAAAACCATGTATATTTACAGCATATTGTACACCATGTACATAAACAGGATAGTGTACACCATGTACATATACATCATATTATATACCATTTGTATATCATGTACATCTACAGCATATTATATACCATTTGTATACCATGTACATATACAGCATATTGTACACCATGTGCATATACAGCATAGTGTACACCATGTACATATACAGCATAGTGTACACCATGTACGTAACATCATATTATATATCATTTGTATACAATGTACATATACAGCATATTATATAACATTTGTATACTATGTACATATACAGCATATTGTATACCATGTTCATGTACAGCATATTGTATACCATGTACATGTACAGCATAGTGTATACCATGTACATGTACAGCATATTGTACACCATGTACATGTACAGCATATTGTATACCATGTACATGTACATCATATTGTATAACATGTACATGTACATCATATTGTATACCATGTACATGTACAGCATATTGTACACCATGTTCATGTTCAGCATATTCAACACCATCTACATATACAGCATAGCGTACACCATCTACAAATACAGACTATTCAACACCATGTACATTTACAGCATATTCAACGCCATGTACATATACAGCATATTCGACACCATGTACATATACAGCATATTCAACACCATCTACATATACAGCATATTCAACACCATATACATATACAGCATATTCAACACCATGTACATATACAGCATATTCAACACGATGTACATATACAACATATTCAACACCATGTACATATACAGCATATTGTACACCATGTACATATACAGCATATTCAACACCATGTACATATACAGCATATTCAACACCATGTACATGTACAGCATATTCAACACCATGTACATTAGATCATATTCAACACCATGTACATTAGAACATAATCAACCCAATGTACATATACAGCATATTCAACACCATGTACATATACAGCATATTCAACACCATGTACATATACAGCATATTCAACACCGTGTACATTAGAGCATATTCAACACCGTGTACATATACAGCATATTCAACACCGTGTACAAATACAGCATATTCAACATCATGTACATATACAGCATATTCAACACCATGTACATTACAGCATATTCAACACCATGTACATATACAGAATATTCAACACCATGTACATGTACAGCATATTCAACACCATGCTCATGTACAGCATATTCAACACCATGTACATGTACAGCATATTCAACACCATGTACCTTAGAGCATATTCAACACCATGTACATATACAGCATATTCAACATCATGTACATATACAGCATATTCAACACCATATACATATACAGCATATTCAACACCATGTACATATACAGCATATTCAACACCATGTACATATACAGCATATTCAACACCGTGTACATTAGAGCATATTCAACACCGTGTACATATACAGCATATTCAACACCGTGTACATATACAGCATATTCAACACCATGTACATATACAGCATATTCAACACCATGTACATTAGAGCATATTCAACACCATGTACATATACAGCATATTCAACACCATGTACATATATAGAATATTCAACACCATGTACATATACAGCATATTCAACACCATGTACATTAGAGCATATTCAACACCGTGTACATTAGAGCATATTCAACACCGTGTACATATACAGCATATTAAACACCATGTACATATACAGCATATTCAATACCGTGTACATTAGAGCATATTCAACACCATGTACATATACAGCATATTCAACACCGTGTACATTAGAGCATATTCAACACCGTGTACATTAGAGCATATTCAACACCGTGTACATATACAGCATATTCAACACCATGTACATATACAGCATATTCAACACCATGTACATATACAGCATATTCAACACCATGTACATATACAGCATATTCAACACCGTGTACATTAGAGCATATTCAACACCGTGTACATATACAGCATATTCAACACCGTGTACAAATACAGCATATTCAACATCATGTACATAAACAGCATATTCAACACCATGTACATATACAGCATATTCAACACCATGTACATTACAGCATATTCAACACCATGTACATATACAGAATATTCAACACCATGTACATATACAGCATATTCAACACCATGCTCATGTACAGCATATTCAACACCATGTACATATACAGCATATTCAACACCATGTACATTAGAGCATATTCAACACCATGTACATATACAGCATATTCAACATCATGTACATATACAGCATATTCAACACCATGTACATATACAGCATATTCAACACCATGTACATATACAGCATATTCAACACCATGTACATATACAACATATTCAACACCATGTACATATACAGCATATTCAACACCATGTACATTAGAGCATATTCAACACCATGTACATATACAGCATATTCAACACCATGTACATGTACAGCATATTCAACACCATGTACATATACAGCATATTCAACACCATGTTCATACACAGCATATTGTATACCATGTACATATACAGCATAGTGTACACCGTGTACATATACAGCAATGTGTATACCATGTACATATACAGCAATGTGTATACCATGTACATAATTTATATAGCATAATATATACCATGTACATGTACAATGCTCATATGAAGACCTGGTCAGATAAAAAAGTTAAAATCACATTGGTCAAGTATGTTATTTGCGTTATTTTACATATATGTAAGTGCTTACTTTGTTTATATTGATACGAAACAACAACAAAAATAAGGAAACTCACGACTTTACTAAATGCATTGTTATTCGCAATACACCATTGAAACCTTAAATGCCCTGGGCCTATATTCATCAATAATTTGAGTCAGATAAATGAACCCGCGATCAAAATATTACATTATTGTAATCCTTGTAAACGTAGTTATTGGTAATAAATGAGATTCTCTAACATTTTCGGGTAAATAATCATTAAAACTGCCTGTTTCTGCAAATAAACATAGTGATTTGCGTGTTGATTTGATGATATGTGAATCTTAAATTATTGACAATTTTAGTTTGAGTCTAAATTAATGAATTGATGAAGATGACAAATTTAGGCCCAGTGCTCATTCTAAAACTCTGCTGGGCGTTCGTGCCAGCTGGAGACGCTGGTACAAAGTCGATATAACTCTACATAATGTGTCCAGAAACGAGGGTCAACGCTCTACATCGCATTATGCAAAAGAAATAAGGGTCAAAACTCTACACAATATGGCCAAAGAGTGGGGCCAAAAAGATGACACATGTGTACTAACCAAGATATATGGAGTAAGTGCCCCTCCCCAGGGATTAACCGGTTATTAATAGTGAATGAAAATATACAATATCTGGTGAAAATCTACTTTTAAACAATCTGAATATGACGTAAAATTAGTTTTTCGTAAATGCAATGGTCTTGTTAACAGCGTCTAAAGTTGCATAACAGTGCATTAGTTCATGCAACGAGCATAAGAAACACACATTACAATATGTTCGTTGTCTCGACCAATGGTGATGGTTATGCTAAACTATTTTCTCATCTATTTCGGTAGTTTTCCCGTCGGCCACAGGGACAGCAGCATACTGGTCTTGAAATTGTTCGTCAATTGGTTTCCATTCAGGACTCGGCTGTATGGATGAGCGAAGTCTCTGCAAATCAAAAGTATAATGAAACAAAATGAAAGCACAAAATGACAACTGGTATTTTCTAAATATTTACAACAAACTTATATAAGTCAATCATATCTAATAAAACGATTTTTTGCCAGCACAAAACGTAGTCAATAAAATAAAAAGGGCAAATCTCGTTTTATCGTGCCGGTTAACAAGGCATGTTGAGACATGTACCACTCCACTTCCCCCGACCACTGAGGCATGTAACACCCCACATTCCCTAGACCACTGAGACATGTAACACCCCACATTCCCTCGACCACTGAGACATGTAACACCCACATTCCCTCGACCATTGAGACATGTAACACCCCACATTCCCTCTACTACTGAGACATGTAACACCCCACATTCCCTCGACCACTGAGACATGTAACACCCCACATTTCCTCGACCACTGAGACATGTAACACCCCACATTCCCTCGACCACTGATTTAAGCGGTATTCTATTGTTAACTTTAATGATCTTCAACAATCGGAAAAAAGACAAGAAATTACAGATATTATATACATTTACAGCAGAACTTCGTTGGCTCTAACACAGATGGCTGGAACATCACATATAGATCGAACCACTTATCTGGTCCCGGGCCGAATTCTTATTTCGATGCATATACATGTACATTTATGGTCTGATGATGAACAATATTTGGCTCGAGCAACCCTTAACTCGAACTATTCTGTCCAGTCCCGTTAGGTTCGAGCTATCAGTTCTGCTGTATAAGAAAAAGACCAACTGGAAGCACAGGTGCGTCAAAGAAAAATAAAATATTCGGATTTAGTGAGTCAGTTCTGAGGTAATAAAACGTTATAAATTGAAACAAAAAGAATGACACATTTTCGTGTATTTTATCTAGTATTAAAATCATTTTTTTAATCATTATCTAATTTAGGCTTCAATACAGAAAATAATCGAAAAACATATTACATAATGAGATAGATGTATAGTTCACTTATTTATTTTACGTCGATTGTGAAACAAGTTCTTATAACTTAGAGAAATCACGCTCGAAATCTTGCTGGGTAGAACCAGTACTAAGCATATGCGGAAAAAAGTGTCTTGCTCAAGGAGACCACTCAGCCGTAGCGGAGGATCAAACCCACGGCACTCCGATTATGGGTTCGGTGCTCTACCACTTGACCACGCGCTCCGCACACATAAATGTATGTCAAGTACAAGACGCAGCATCAAATGATATATCCACCACACAATATGTTGAGATATCAAATATACACATTATCAAAATGTAAATAATATTAAAACTACGTTACATGTGTAAAATACATGGATTTTACATGGCCCGTCTGATTATCAATCCAGGGGCCTTGAGTTCGAATACCTGCCCGGCAACAGTCTCCGTGATGATTGATATACGACATTGTGTCTCATTATCATTCGTCTCTCACCGCTGACTCAAGTGGGGAAGTTATCAGTTACTTGCGGAAATGGGGTGTGCTCGAGTACTGGTTAATCTTTCAGGATCTCAGGAAACAGTGGTTATGTTAGCTGATCATCTGTTCGCCCTCGATGGCATAAAATGACGCTAAATATTCAATCAATCAACCAATCAATCAATCAATCAATCATTACAAAAATACGTTTGGAGACATTAATAAAATTTTACCTCAACCAAAGTTGATCCCTTTGCTCTGTATAGCTCTATGACCATACAGATTGGAAGTGGAATAATGGACGTGAAGGCAATTATCCAACCAAAACCTATTGCCCACGATGGGTATGTCACGTTGCCGTACGTTACCGGTGTTAAGTAGATAAGGTTAACTATCCAAATCAGCTGTAATTGAAACACACAAGAATAAAACTTGTGCGATGTTATATTGTTTACATATAGTTTGATGAAATAAATGCATGTACATTGGAAAATATACGTTTTAGCTGGATCTACATTACATTTTTATAAGATATAATGTTATAAAAGGAATAATTGAATAATTAACTAAAATGATGTTTTTCATTCCTTGATTTTATACAAAACCAGACGCCTGAGTGTACAGAGAAAATAGTATATGTTAACATGTTTGACAAATTCGAATACAAATGTTGGTGAATGCAGTTACGATTACAACTAACCGAAACATCCAATATATTATACGACGTAAACGTATACCCATCCGCCAAATTATATAATATTAATTTATTCACGTCCAATATAATATATAAGGCTAATTTATGCACACTCAATAAAATATATAAGGCTGATTTATACACACCCATTATGATATATATGGCTAATTTATACACACCAAATATAATATATAAGACTAATTTATACACATCCACTATAATATATAAGGCTAATTTATACACATCCACTATAATCTATAAGGTTAATTTATACACACCCAGTATAATACATAAGGCTAATTTATACACATCCACTATAAAATGTAAGGCTAATTTATACACACCCAATATAACATATAAGGCTAATTTATACACACCCAGTATAATATATAAGGCTAATTTGTACACATCCACTATAAAATGTAAGGCTTATTTATACACACCCAATATAACATATAAGGCTGATTTATACACACCCACTATAATATATAAGGCTAATCTATTTACACCCAATATAATATATAAGGCTAATTTATACACACCCAATATAACATATAAGGCTAATCTATTCACAACCAATATAACATATAAGGCTAATTTATACACACCCAATATAATATATAATGCTAATCTATTCACACCCAATATAACATATAAGGCTAATCTATTCACACCCAATATAACATATAAGGCTGATTTATACACATCCAATATAATATATAATGCTAATCTATTCACACCCAATATAACATATAAGGCTAATCCATTCACACCCAATATAACATATAAGGCTAATTTATACACACCCACTATACTATATAAGGCTAATCTATTCACATCCAATATAATATATAAAGCTAATTTATACACACCCAATATAATATATAAGGCTAATTCATACACACCCGATATAATATATAAGGCTAATTTATACACACCCAATATAATATATAAGGCTAATTTATACACACCCAATATAATATATAATGCTAATCTATTCACACCCAATATAATATATAAGGCTAATTTATACACACCCACTATAATATATAAGGCTAATCTATTTACACCCAATATAATATATAAGGCTAATTTATACACACCCAATATAACATATAAGGCTAATTTATACACACCTAATATAATATATAATGCGAATCTTTTCACTACCCATATAACATATAAGGCTAATCTATTCACACCCAATATAACATATAAGGCTAATTTATACACACCCGATATAATATATAAGGCTAATCTATTCACATCCAATATAACATATAAGGCTAATCTATTCACACCCAATATAACATATAAGGCTAATTTATACACACCCGATATAATATATAAGGCTGATTTATACACACCCATTATAATATATAAGGCTGATTTATACACACCCATTATAGTATATAAGGCTAATCTATTCACACCCAATATAATATATAAGGCTAATTTATACACACCCAATATAATACATAAGGCTTATCTATTCACACACAATATAACATATAAGGCTAATCTTTTCACACCCAATATAAAATATAAGGCTAATTTATACACACCCAATATAATATATAAGGCTGATTTATACACACCCATTATAATATATAAAGCTAATCTATTCACACCCAATATAACATATAAGGCTAATTTATACACACCCAATATTATATATAAGGCTGATTTATACACACCCATTATAATATATAAAGTTAATCTATTCACACCCAATATAACATATAAGGCTAATTTATACACATCCATTATAATATATAAGGCTAATCTATTCACACCCAATATAACATAAAAGGCTAATCTATTCACACCCAATATAACATATAAGGCTAATTTATACACACCCGATATAATATATAAGGCTAATCTATTCACACCCAATATTATATATAAGGCTAATTTATACACACCCGATATAATATATAAGGCTAATATATTCACACCCAATATAATATATAAGGCTAATTTATACACACCCAATATAACATATAAGGCTAATTTATACACACCTAATATAATATATAATGCTAATCTTTTCACACCCAATATTACATATAAGGCTGATCTATTCACACCCAATATAACATATCAGGCTAATCTATTCACACCCAATATAACATATAAGGCTAATTTATACACACCCGATATAATATATAAGGCTAATCTATTCACACCCAATATAATATATAAGGCTTATTTATACACACCCACTATAATATATAAGGCTTATCTATTCACACCCAATATAACATATAAGGCTAATCTATTCACAACCAATATAACATATAAGGCTAATTTATACACACCCAATATAATATATAATGCTAATCTATTCACACCCAATATAACATATAAGGCTAATCTATTCACACCCAATATAACATATAAGGCTGATTTATACACATCCAATATAATATATAATGCTAATCTATTCACACCCAATATAACATATAAGGCTAATCTATTCACACCCAATATAACATATAAGGCTAATTTATACACACCCACTATACTATATAAGGCTAATCTATTCACATCCAATATAATATATAAAGCTAATTTATACACACCCAATATAATATATAAGGCTAATTCATACACACCCGATATAATATATAAGGCTAATTTATACACACCCAATATAATATATAAGGCTAATTTATACACACCCAATATAATATATAATGCTAATCTATTCACACCCAATATAATATATAAGGCTAATTTATACACACCCACTATAATATATAAGGCTAATCTATTTACACCCAATATAATATATAAGGCTAATTTATACACACCCAATATAACATATAAGGCTAATTTATACACACCTAATATAATATATAATGCGAATCTTTTCACTACCCATATAACATATAAGGCTAATCTATTCACACCCAATATAACATATAAGGCTAATTTATACACACCCGATATAATATATAAGGCTAATCTATTCACATCCAATATAACATATAAGGCTAATCTATTCACACCCAATATAACATATAAGGCTAATTTATACACACCCGATATAATATATAAGGCTGATTTATACACACCCATTATAATATATAAGGCTGATTTATACACACCCATTATAGTATATAAGGCTAATCTATTCACACCCAATATAATATATAAGGCTAATTTATACACACCCAATATAATACATAAGGCTTATCTATTCACACCCAATATAACATATAAGGCTAATCTTTTCACACCCAATATAAAATATAAGGCTAATTTATACACACCCAATATAATATATAAGGCTGATTTATACACACCCATTATAATATATAAAGCTAATCTATTCACACCCAATATAACATATAAGGCTAATTTATACACACCCAATATTATATATAAGGCTGATTTATACACACCCATTATAATATATAAAGTTAATCTATTCACACCCAATATAACATATAAGGCTAATTTATACACATCCATTATAATATATAAGGCTAATCTATTCACACCCAATATAACATAAAAGGCTAATCTATTCACACCCAATATAACATATAAGGCTAATTTATACACACCCGATATAATATATAAGGCTAATCTATTCACACCCAATATTATATATAAGGCTAATTTATACACACCCGATATAATATATAAGGCTAATATATTCACACCCAATATAATATATAAGGCTAATTTATACACACCCAATATAACATATAAGGCTAATTTATACACACCTAATATAATATATAATGCTAATCTTTTCACACCCAATATTACATATAAGGCTGATCTATTCACACCCAATATAACATATAAGGCTAATCTATTCACACCCAATATAACATATAAGGCTAATTTATACACACCCGATATAATATATAAGGCTAATCTATTCACACCCAATATAATATATAAGGCTAATTTATACACACCCACTATAATATATAAGGCTTATCTATTCACACCCAATATAACATATAAGGCTAATCTATTCACAACCAATATAACATATAAGGCTAATTTATACACACCCAATATAATATATAATGCTAATCTATTCACACCCAATATAACATATAAGGCTAATCTATTCACACCCAATATAACATATAAGGCTGATTTATACACATCCAATATAATATATAATGCTAATCTATTCACACCCAATATAACATATAAGGCTAATCTATTCACACCCAATATAACATATAAGGCTAATTTATACACACCCACTATACTATATAAGGCTAATCTATTCACATCCAATATAATATATAAAGCTAATTTATACACACCCAATATAATATATAAGGCTAATTCATACACACCCGATATAATATATAAGGCTAATTTATACACACCCAATATAATATATAAGGCTAATTTATACACACCCAATATAATATATAATGCTAATTTATTCACATCCAATAAAATATATAAGGCTAATTTATACACACCCACTATAATATATAAGGCTAATCTATTTACACCCAATATAATATATAAGGCTAATTTATACACACCCAATATAACATATAAGGCTAATTTATACACACCTAATATAATATATACTGCGAATCTTTTCACTACCCATATAACATATAAGGCTAATCTATTCACACCCAATATAACATATAAGGCTAATTTATACACACCCGATATAATATATAAGGCTAATCTATTCACATCCAATATAACATATAAGGCTAATCTATTAACACCCAATATAACATATAAGGCTAATTTATACACACCCGATATAATATATAAGGCTGATTTATACACACCCATTATAATATATAAGGCTGATTTATACACACCCATTATAGTATATAAGGCTAATCTATTCACACCCAATATAATATATAAGGCTAATTTATACACACCCAATATAATACATAAGGCTTATCTATTCACACCCAATATAACATATAAGGCTAATCTTTTCACACCCAATATAAAATATAAGGCTAATTTATACACACCCAATATAATATATAAGGCTGATTGATACACACCCATTATAATATATAAAGCTAATCTATTCACACCCAATATAACATATAAGGCTAATTTATACACACCCAATATTATATATAAGGCTGATTTATACACACCCATTATAATATATAAAGTTAATCTATTCACACCCAATATAACATATAAGGCTAATTTATATACATCCATTATAATATATAAGGCTAATCTATTCACACCCAATATAACATAAAAGGCTAATCTATTCACACCCAATATAACATATAAGGCTAATTTATACACACCCGATATAATATATAAGGCTAATCTATTCACACCCAATATAATATATAAGGCTAATTTATACACACCCGATATAATATATAAGGCTAATCTATTCACATCCAATATAACATATAAGGCTAATCTATTCACACCCAATATAACATATAAGGCTAATTTATACACACCCGATATAATATATAAGGCTGATTTATACACACCCATTATAATATATAAGGCTGATTTATACACACCCATTATAGTATATAAGGCTAATCTATTCACACCCAATATAATATATAAGGCTAATTTATACACACCCAATATAATACATAAGGCTTATCTATTCACACCCAATATAACATATAAGGCTAATCTTTTCACACCCAATATAAAATATAAGGCTAATTTATACACACCCAATATAATATATAAGGCTGATTTATACACACCCATTATAATATATAAAGCTAATCTATTCACACCCAATATAACATATAAGGCTAATTTATACACACCCAATATTATATATAAGGCTGATTTATACACACCCATTATAATATATAAAGTTAATCTATTCACACCCAATATAACATATAAGGCTAATTTATACACATCCATTATAATATATAAGGCTAATCTATTCACACCCAATATAACATAAAAGGCTAATCTATTCACACCCAATATAACATATAAGGCTAATTTATACACACCCGATATAATATATAAGGCTAATCTATTCACACCCAATATTATATATAAGGCTAATTTATACACACCCGATATAATATATAAGGCTAATATATTCACACCCAATATAATATATAAGGCTAATTTATACACACCCAATATAACATATAAGGCTAATTTATACACACCTAATATAATATATAATGCTAATCTTTTCACACCCAATATTACATATAAGGCTGATCTATTCACACCCAATATAACATATAAGGCTAATCTATTCACACCCAATATAACATATAAGGCTAATTTATACACACCCGATATAATATATAAGGCTAATCTATTCACACCCAATATAATATATAAGGCTAATTTATACACACCCACTATAATATATAAGGCTTATCTATTCACACCCAATATAACATATAAGGCTAATCTATTCACAACCAATATAACATATAAGGCTAATTTATACACACCCAATATAATATATAATGCTAATCTATTCACACCCAATATAACATATAAGGCTAATCTATTCACACCCAATATAACATATAAGGCTGATTTATACACATCCAATATAATATATAATGCTAATCTATTCACACCCAATATAACATATAAGGCTAATCTATTCACACCCAATATAACATATAAGGCTAATTTATACACACCCACTATACTATATAAGGCTAATCTATTCACATCCAATATAATATATAAAGCTAATTTATACACACCCAATATAATATATAAGGCTAATTCATACACACCCGATATAATATATAAGGCTAATTTATACACACCCAATATAATATATAAGGCTAATTTATACACACCCAATATAATATATAATGCTAATTTATTCACATCCAATAAAATATATAAGGCTAATTTATACACACCCACTATAATATATAAGGCTAATCTATTTACACCCAATATAATATATAAGGCTAATTTATACACACCCAATATAACATATAAGGCTAATTTATACACACCTAATATAATATATACTGCGAATCTTTTCACTACCCATATAACATATAAGGCTAATCTATTCACACCCAATATAACATATAAGGCTAATTTATACACACCCGATATAATATATAAGGCTAATCTATTCACATCCAATATAACATATAAGGCTAATCTATTCACACCCAATATAACATATAAGGCTAATTTATACACACCCGATATAATATATAAGGCTGATTTATACACACCCATTATAATATATAAGGCTGATTTATACACACCCATTATAGTATATAAGGCTAATCTATTCACACCCAATATAATATATAAGGCTAATTTATACACACCCAATATAATACATAAGGCTTATCTATTCACACCCAATATAACATATAAGGCTAATCTTTTCACACCCAATATAAAATATAAGGCTAATTTATACACACCCAATATAATATATAAGGCTGATTGATACACACCCATTATAATATATAAAGCTAATCTATTCACACCCAATATAACATATAAGGCTAATTTATACACACCCAATATTATATATAAGGCTGATTTATACACACCCATTATAATATATAAAGTTAATCTATTCACACCCAATATAACATATAAGGCTAATTTATACACATCCATTATAATATATAAGGCTAATCTATTCACACCCAATATAACATAAAAGGCTAATCTATTCACACCCAATATAACATATAAGGCTAATTTATACACACCCGATATAATATATAAGGCTAATCTATTCACACCCAATATAATATATAAGGCTAATTTATACACACCCGATATAATATATAAGGCTAATCTATTCACACCCAATATAACATATAAGGCTAATCTATTCACACCCAATATAACATATAAGGCTGATTTATACACACCCAATATAATATATAATGCTAATCTATTCACACCCAATAAAACATATAAGGCTAATCTATTCACACCCAATATAACATATAAGACTAATTTATACACACCCACTATAATATATAAGGCTAATCTATTCACACCCAATATAATATATAAGGCTAATTTATACACACCCGATATAATATATAAGGCTAATTTATACACACCCAATATAATATATAGGGCTAATTTATACACACCCAATATAATATATAAGGCTTATTTATACACACCCAATATAATATATAAGGCTAATTTATACACACCTGATATAATATATAAGGCTAATTTATACACACCCGATATAATATATAAGGCTAATCTATTCACACCCAATATAACATATAAGGCTGATTTATACACACCCAATATAATATATAATGCTCATCTATTCACACCCAATATAACATATAAGGCTAATCTATTCACACCCAATATAACATATAAGGCTAATTTATACACACCCACTATAATATATAAGGCTAATCTATTCACACCAAATATAATATATAAGGCTTATTTATACATACCGAATATAATAATATAATAAGACTACTTTATCTGTATACACAGCCAATATCTTATATACGGTACACTATTTTATATTAGGTTAACATACAATACAAAAACTGTTTTTAAAGAAAAATGTACTTCTTCGGGTGGGTGGAAGGGTTACACATGCTTTCATAGATTATTATTCGAATATATTACATCCATGTAATAAAAGCATTATTCACTGTGAATATTTTACAACCAGGTAGGTGATATAATGTACGTACAGCGATGACAACCGGAGTTACAAACATCCAGAAAATCCCCCAGATTGGATTCAGTTTTTTACCAAGCATCATTTGTAGGTCAGCATACAAACGTTTAGTGCCTGTAAAAAATAGTATCTTATTTAAAACTTTTTTATATAATGTGTGAGTCGTTATGAATCCTTTACTAGATCCCACTCATATAAAGTTACCCGTTTTTGTATGTAAATTGTCCTTACAGACCAGATGTGTTGCATGTAAATCCATTGTATATTAAACATGGTTGACACCAATTCTATTGAATTCGTTGATTCTATAGTTGTGTGCCCTTGGTTTACATTGTAGCTAGGTGCGCTCGCTGAAGTCTGTCTTATAAATTTGTGTTTAGATAGATACATTAATTTTGGTAATGAATGTACATACAAAGCATGTCAACAACATGATGCATGGACGATATAACAACAATATAGAAATTGCCACCGATACACACATACAGGCTATGAAATGTACACGAATACCAAGGATAGCACAAAAAAGCGAAATTGGCTTTTCTATTATTTCCATGTGGTTCTTGAATATTGATGACATGCCATAGAAGACATGCACTTGATAGTAATCATTTTTAGTATCACAGTTAAACATCTACACAGTTAATTGTCTTTGAATATACATGTACTATTTAATATCACAGACATCTTCATTATTATTTCATATTTTATATTATGTCATTATGTTATAAAAAATACGTGCTATATTTAAACAATATTATTGTTATATACCACGACCTAACTTCAATGTCACTTTACAATAATCATTATAAAAAGTCCACACACTTTTTTAATTACAGTGAGTGCTAGATTATATATTGCCAATTCATGCATACTATGCTTATATGAATAAATTACAGAAATTGAAAAAAAAAAAAAAAACTATTTAAAATGAAAAAAGTTTGCGAAACTGAATAAAAACCTCCGTCGTCGGATACCCACGTGTCAATTCCTATACTCTCCATCCATCACCCGCGGGGAAATAACGCTAGCTCTTGAACAGAACAAAATACAGCAAACGTTAACAACGTCTTAAGGAGGAATATACCTTTTAAATTATTTTCGAAATCAGTGGAATATTTGGTATGTAATGAAACTAGAAGTAATTTCCAATTTGAATATGCTTTTTTTCTGCGGTAAATATAACACTTCTTTACCTATGACGTCGTAAACATGGCCATGTTTGATCTTTCTGACGTCCCGATTTATAGCAGCAAAATCGCGTATTTGTCGACCTCAGTCAAGTTATTTCGAATGTACAGAATCGAAACACATATCACCACGTACACATTCAACGGATATATGAATTTACATATGCAATAATTACGACGAACGCCAAATTCTGAAAATACTAGCGAAAAACGGAAATTATTATTTTCTCGATTTTTTCGGAAAAAATGCTTCAAATGAAAATTACCAAAAAACAAACCGAGCGATTTTGGAATAATTTTTATTTGATTTCAAACAATATGCTTCACAGTGATTGTGAGATTTTTAGAACAATTGACAAACTAGATTTTTTTTTATTTTTAATTATTTAACCCCACCCTACGTCTAAAAAGACGTCAACATATTACATAATTCTACGCGTTTTCCATAAGATTTTTGGCGGTTGATTAAGGTTAAAATATTTTCTAAATCAGTGGTTCAATTAGTATATTATGAAACTAGAAGTAATTTCCAATGTGAATATGTATTTTTTGCAGCGGTCAATAGAATATATATTTATATGTGGCCATGTTCAGCCTTTTTGACGTCCCAATGTATAGTAGCCAAATCGCATATTTTTCGACCTCAGTTGAGTTATTCCTAATACACATAATAGAAACATATATCACCATGTACACATTTGACGGATGTATGCATTTACAAATGCAAAAATTATGACTAACCCCACATTTTGAAAATACTAGCGGAAAACGGGAACTATTTTTTTCTCGAGTTTTTTTCGAAAAACAGCTTCAAATCAAAATTACCACAAAACAAATCAAGCGAATTTTGCATATTTATTATATGATTTTAAACTATATATTGTACAATTATTGTGAGATTTTTAGAAAAATTTACAAACTAGATTTTTTATGATATTCAATTATTTAACCCTACTCTACGTCAAAAAAACGCTTTAAAGCAAACGTCAACGTCGGTATAGCGCATGAGGTATACGTTTTGTGATATTTAAACAAGTTTGTTCTTACCATTATATTAGTATTTTGTACACACAAGTTATATATACTTCTGCTGTTTAGTGGCAACTAATTTGTCTATAGCATTTATGATAGCGTGTCTGTTTGGTGCACGTACAAAACCGTCATTTTTTATTTCCCTGACAGGGAACTGGATTCCAAAACAATATTCTCATTTCTGACTAGCTCCACGACAGCTAGTGAAATGTGGACATCACGGTTGTCAATTATTAGAACAACAGGTCTGGCCTTTCTAAAGTTCGGAGCAAACTGTTCAGTACACATTCATAAAATGAGCTTGAAAAAATACCCACTATAGCAATGAAAAGCCACCCTTCCACCCAGCCCCATGCTCCTACGTACGTCCAATGACAATATACCTGGATCGTGGCTTTTCACTGGTCATCATAGACGGTATTGTTTCAAGCCCATTTTATGTATGTGTAACAGTTTGCTCCGAATTTTAGAAAAGCCAGACCTGTTGTTCTAATAATTGACAACCGTGATGTCCACATTTCACTAGCAGTCGTGGAGCTAGTCAGAAATGAGAATATTGTTTTGGAATCCAGTTCCCTGTAAGTGAAAAAAAATGACGGTTTTGTACGTACACCAAACAGACACGCTATCATAAATGCAATAGACAAATTAGTTGCCACTAAACAGCAGAAGTATATACAACTAGTGTGCACAAAATACTAATATAATGGTAAGAACAAACTTATTTAATTATCACAAAACGTATACCTCATGCGCTTTACAGACGTTGACGTTTGCTTTAAAGCGTTTTATGACGTAGGGTAGGGTTAAATAATTGAATTATATAAAAAATCTAGTTTGTCAATTTTTCTAAAAATCTCACAATTATTGAACAATATATAGTATGAAAACATGTAAAAATTATGCAAAATTCGCTTTGTTTGATTTTTGGTAATTTTGATTTGAAGCCGTTTTTACGAAAAAATCAAGAGAAAAAATAGTTTCCGTTTTTCGCTAGTATTTTCAAAATGTGGCGTTCGTCATAATTTTTGCATCTGTAAATGCATAAATCCATCAAATGTGTACATGGTGATATATGTTTCTATTCTGTGTATTAGGAATAACTCAACTGAGGTCGAAAAAAATACGCGATTTTACTGCTATACATTGGGACGTCAAAAAGGCTGAACATGGCCATGTTTACGACGTCACATATAAATATATATTCTATTGACCGCTGCAAAAAATACATATTCACATTGGAAATTTCTTCTAGTTTAATAATATACTAATTGAACCACTGATTTTGAAAATAATTTAACCTTAATCAACTGCCGAAAATCTTATGGAAAACGTATAGAATTATGCAATATGTTGACGTCTTTTTAGACGTAGGGTGGGGTTAAATAATTAAAAATAAAAAAAAATCTAGTTTGTCAATTGTTATTAAAATCTCACAATCACTGTGAAGCATATTGTTTGAAATCAAATAAAAATTATTCCAAAATCGCTCGGTTTGTTTTTTGGTAAATTTGATTTGAAGCATTTTTTTCGAAAAAAATCGAGATAATAATAATTTCCGTTTTTCGTTAGTATTTTCAAAATGTGGCATTCGTCGTAATTATTGCATCTGTAAATTCATATATCCGTTGAATGTGATCGTGGTGATATGTGTTTCGATTCTGTACATTCGGTATAACTTGACTGAGGTCGAAAAATACGCGAATTTTCTGCTATAACTCGGGACGTCAAAAAGATCAAACATGGCCATGTTTACGACGTCATAGGTAAAGAAGTGTTATATTTACCGCAGAAAAAAAAGCATATCCAAATTGGAAATTACTTTTAGTTTCATTACATACCAAATATTCCCTTGATTTCGAAAATAATTTAAAAGGTATATTCCTCCTTAACAAAACGGCGTTTGCACGAAACTAGCGTTGCAATTGGATAACGATCCCTTCGTGAAATCATGACGAAACCAAACTGAATCATATGGTTGCATTGTGGCTTGGTAGAAACGACGCAAAGCTAGTGTTATATCCCACGGGTAATAAACGGAGCGTATCGATAGCGCGTGGGTATCCGACGATGAAAAATCTCTTGAGATCAGTGTTATATCAAATGGATAGTTAGATGGCCCACATGTGATTTTTGACAGCATTCTTGAAATAATGTGGCCTATCAATGTTTCTAATATACTGAAGAAGATTGTTCCATAGAACAACACCACGGTATGAAAACATATATATATATATTGTTATTTGAACATATATGGCTTGCTCTATTATATCCGCAATTCACCCATGTCACACTATTCGGCAATTTTATATAACAGAATTAGGAGCCACACGACATTATATGCTATAAATACATAGTTTTTGGCAATCCGTGTCCTTATTATTGCGAACATTCATTCTATGTTTACACTTGACAGGGGAGAAAAGCAGTATCGACTTGATAAGAATTTGTTTTATTGAGTTGTCGATGTAAAGTGTTTGATACATAAAAACCACGCGAAGTTTCTCTTGTCATTTGTTAGGCAAATTTAACATTGACTCTAAAAATTGTATTATTCAATTAAAAATATAAAAAAAAAACAGATAGAAAAGTTTAAGGCAAACAAAGTAAATAGTGCATGCCTAAAATTGTTTGGATCAAGTTAAGTGGCTGTGTGTCATATAGGAAACGTAAGAGTTCAACCGTATGGGTTCTAGGGCATGGTTAAGTTCATCCCAAAATTCTGAATGGTTTTGAGTAGTTACCAATAACACAAGTATGGACCAAATTTGGTGAATCTATGCCAAGCTGGTCGCACAAACTTATTATTGTGCGGCCTACTTTTGTCTTCCATAAGACGTAAAGATCTACCAGAAAAGTGCATATTACTTGTGTACCTGCCATAACACAACTGTGGAACAAAATTGATGAATTTTGATCAAATATATTTTGAGAGACGGGGTTAAACGTTGTGCAAGCCAAGTTTTTCATCTGCAGAAGTGAAGGTCCAGTTCACCCGGCAAAGCTTATTGCATTGGTTAGTAACTCTGATCTAAACAGTTTTGTAGTTCCCCTTTGTAAAAGTTAAAGTCCCCTTCTATGGTCCCCACAAAGCTTAAAACCTTTATTTGTACAAATAAAACCTCTTGTCATAGTGACGATTTATATCAAATATGAACCAATTTGACTGACCAGTTGTTCGTGAGAAGAATTTTTAAAATGTTCAATTTGTACCCTTTCGATGGCCCTTTTTGAAAGTAAATTATCTTATTTTAACTACATCTGATTTGCTATGACAAGATGATTCTTATATAATATTTTCATAAATACTTGAAAAATAAAGAGAATTTTGCATTTCCCAAAAGAGTTCCTATTCAAAACTCTTAGTGGCTCCTATATTTCCAAGCCACTCGTGCGTATGTATTTAAAACTCCTACTTATAGGGATATTTTGTCATAAATACATGTATGATCAATTTTGACTAACCGGTTGTTGATAAGAACATGTTTAAAACTTCTCTCTTTTACCAATTTTCCAACGCTGTACCAAAATGATTATACCGTACAAATTAAGCTATCTCACACACTCATAAGCGTGTAATCAACTATGGAAACACGCTATGTAAACACATTCACTCAGACGATTAATGTACTCACAAGCTATAATAGTGTATATTACAATAAAATAAAAAAAGCTTTGCCACTTATTAATTGAAAATAGATCGAGAACTATTTTAGGTCGCTATAGCATGACGAAGAATACATTTTCTAAATTCAGTTTATTTATGGGCACCTTTATACAGCACAAAAATATTTTTGACTCCAAAGGATGTGTTATGCCGAAAACATTGATGCGCATTAATCACCTTTATATGAATGTATAACCATATTTCCACGCCAGTCCTATACTTTATATGAATGCACAACCATATATCCACGCCAGTCCTATACTTTATATGAATGCGTTACCATATATCCATGCCAGTCCTATACTTTATATGAATGCATTACAATATATCCACGCCAGTCCTATACTTTATATGAATGCATAACCATATATCCACGCCAGTCCTATACTTTATATGAATGCATTACCATATATCAACGCCAGTCCTATACTTTATATGAATGCATTACCATATATCCACGCCAGTCATATACTTTATATGAATACATTACCATATATCCACGCCAGTCCTATACTTTATATGAATGCATAACCATACATCCACGCCAGTCCTATACTTTATATGAATACATTACCATATATCCACGCCAGTCCTATACTATTTATGAATGCATAACCATATATCTACGCCAGTCCTATACTTTATATGAATGCATTACCATATATCCACGCCAGTCCTATACTTTCCATAAAAGCCAAAAACATTACAGCGATGCTTGCGCAGTACCAGTCAAGTATTTGGAGAAAATACATGCCTCCCTGAAATACAAACAAACAGTACCAGTCAAGAATATCTAAAAAAAAGCATGCTTCCCTGAAATACAAAACAAACAGTTCCAGTCAAGTATATTTAAAAAAATACATGCCTCCCTGAAATACAAAAAAATCAGTACCAGTCAAATATTTGTAAAAAATGCATGCCTCCCTGCAATACAAAACAAACGTACCAGTAAAGTATTTGTAAAAAAATACATGCCACATTGAAATAAAAAACAAACAGTAACAGTCAAGTATTTATAAATAGTCGTGCCTCCCTGAAATACAAAACAGACAGTACCAGTCAAGTATTTGTAGAAAATACATGCCTCACTTAAAAACAAAACAAACAATACCAATCAAGTATTTGTAGAACATACACGACTCACTGAGAAACAAAACAAACAGTTATAATTTTTTAAATTATAAGTTCTAAAAATATAAATAAAATCCAAACTGCAAAAAGTCTTGTTTTTAATGTTAACATACAAACCACATTTAGTTAAACTCTAAGTTTGGATTCAAATATCAAATACCAAAATGTAGCTATAGAGAAATACATCGTTAACAGCAACGATTTATCTAAATATGTGATTTATTAATATTACACATACATCCATTGATAAAGATAAAAGCAAATGAAGTGAAAACAGATTATGTAACGCATAAAAACCATGAAAACATGGAACAAACATAATAAATTAAACTTGAAATTCACTATAAATTGTTGATACGCTAATAGTGGCCAGCTAAAAGATGCAATTATGACAAAACAGCTATGTTTATACTCTACATATAACATGTACATGCAAGTGTAGTTTCATGTTCAATTGCACACATAACTTTAATACAATGAAAGATGTGTAAGGATGGTACGAAAAGACATATTTTTGTATCACATCTGTCATATAAATATAATATTGTCACCGGGACTCTTGTTTAGGACCACATAAAACCATTTATCAATTTATCAACCAAGCCTGTTATCATATCATCTTAAAATATCACTGACGGCAGGCAATAAAAGTCAACTTCTATTTTAACAATAAAAAATAAAGTTGTTTCTATTAGCCATAAAATATAACCAGTAGTTTGATTAATAGTCTAAGAGAACTGAAGCTGAACCTTGCATTAGGGTAGATACAAGTTTTTTTTTTGCATTTTCCAGTTCTTTATGGTGTACTTAATGAGAATCCACTGTATGACACTTTGTCATCTTTGTGGAATTTATTTTATTTAAGGAAATTCAAAATGGCCGCCATCGTCAAATTTCAAGGTTATTTTCTTTGAAAATAACCAATAAACTACGGAAGATCCTCATACTTTATTGTCTACTAGCATGAGCATGTGCAAGCACATGGATGTGAAAGCAAAGTTCAGTCGTAGTTATTATCATAATTATTATTATTTAATTCAATTATTAATTTTACCCCCACAAACATATGCTTAATTAAAGGGTTATAAGAAATCAATTAACAAAGCAAGATGGAAATACGACTAGTATGCAGAGCATAATGCAATGCATGGTTTTCTTTTTTCTAAAGAAGAAATAAAACATCTTGTTCTTATTATGTTGTTATTAATTATATTTGTAACGAGGATATTGAAATTCATGTTTAAGTTGCAGAGAACGTATAAACTGGATTGGAAATATCACACAAATTTCAGCAATGACTGATTAGATAAAAACAGTGGTTTAAATAAAAACAAAACGCATAGTCATTAAATGATGACTCCTCCACACACAATAATAAAAAAAAAATGAAACAACAACATTGTATTTAAGTATCTAATTGTTTTTATGTCATCTCTGATTCATAGCTTTTTTCTCTTTTTAGAGCACTTGATTATTTCACATTAATAGGTTAACCCGTTTAAATATTTTTTGAAAGTGTCCAACCCATTTTCAGCTCAATTGATATAACATTTTCCATTTATATACCACTGAAATAATTGTCACTATCACGTTCAGTGTTTTCATCACTCATAATATCATCTACTTCATTTAACGTTACTGTATACTCATTCTTGCACATGTCGGTGCAACATTTACAAAATCATGTACATGAAAGCTTTTCACTTATTTAACTACATTTGTCACGAGGCACGTCTGAAGTACGACTACAAGCTATCACTTTCAGAAGGTTTATTTGAGCTGCAGCTTGGGGAGGGGGGGGGGGCACCATAGTGTGCTGAACAGAGTAATCGTATCAACTGCTTCTTGTTTCCGATATTTTTCATGAAGATATTTCTTGAAGGCAATGGCATTTCCATATCATAGGTGGCAGTTCCACATATACGTCGCGTTCATGAGGGACTTGGTGGATCCTTCAAAGTACCGGCCAAACACCATAAACACTGTGGTCTCTCGTAACTGACTTAAAGAAGTTTGTGGTTAGGACATCAACGGTTGCTATCTTTGGTCCGTCGGAAGTGTCATTAATGCTAGCCTATTCAAATGTGAAGTTTTATTTCCTTTTCTTAGATTAGATCTCCATACTCATCAAGCAAGTTAAATGGTAGTGACTAACTCAAAGCTGAGTATCGCTTGGGGATCAAAGTTTCTATGTGCATTTGTCACCAACATGCTAGCATACAACTTTTCAGTATCGTATACACTTTTTCTCTCCTACTCCGACTCCCTTTTCATTGTTTCCAAACCTTTCTTGAGTGTATCATAAAAACCTATGTGAAGTTTGTTCTTGAATTTTTCAGCCATACGCTCACCAATTACCACTGCTTCTTGGACATTGACTTTTTATTTGGCCATTAATGGCCATTAACGATGTGCATTAGCTTATCTTCTGATGTTTTCATTGGTTGTTTGTTTTTCTCAAGTTCCTGTTGTATTTTCTTTCTATTTTCTGTATCAAGAGCTTCTCACTCAGTTCCTTTCTCTTTGTGCTGCCGTGAGTATGGCTCATGCTTTGAATTTTCATCGCAACAGAACATGATATAGGTTTGTTCTCAAAACTGGTCTGAAAAAAAAACTGCATTACATGGGCCTTCAACATGTCAACAAACGTGATCGCCTTTTTGAAACATGTTCTTTGTTTTTCTTGGAGACATTTCTTCATTTCTTTATTTCTAACACATACAATACTGAGTAATGGCGTACTTAACGTGCGTTACTGCGAAAAAATACGGAATATGAATGTAATAACTAGTTTGCTTCTCATTCGGCACGTAAGAACCGTAGGGCAATTCAAACTGTCGTCACAAGGCAATCTCTCTGTCTTAGGTCCTCCAGTTTTAACTGCAACATATCAATATCCGTGCCTTCTATCAAAATTTCTCTTAGTCTCTTAGTATTTCAGTGACAACCATAAATAGTTCTCTCATTGCTTTTGGTCATGCTTTCCCATTAAGTAGATTGGCTGTTCCCCTAAAGACTGCTTTCAGTATATCCTCAATACAATACCCTTTCATAGGAGTATCATTGCAACCAATGAACGACATGAGCATATGCCACCTAAGATCACCCACATATTTTCTCATTCTTTGTGACTCCTGACCTCTGTCCATGTTCTTCTTATATCTGGGTATATGCAGAGTCGATGTGTATGTAGAAGCACATGATTTATGGTATTTAATCTCTAAATTTGAGAATTTTACTAAACTCTGCTCCAGTTTTCTGTATAGGTCATCATGTCTTTGATTACTTGCTTATATAATGCTTCTTATTGTTTCCGGGCCTGCTTCATATAAAGGTTTATTGAAGACATCACACTTGAATAGGCATGCGTGTGTCATTCGGACTAAAACGAATATATTACGCAACGAAGAAAGAAACGAATAATGCTACGACTATATGAAAGTGAAAGTTAATAACTGAAAACAAAAAAGTATCGATATCTGTCAATGATATGAATTCTTCCATACTGATGAATTTTGAGCGGAACTCCTTCCGTTTCACGTTATTTTTTTAATTATTTGGTAAATACAATAAATATATGGCTGTAGACATCTACATTAAAGACATTGACACGAAGAATATTCTACATTAGCTCACCTGTTGCCAAATGATATATCCCCTTATAAATTTCACCGTCCGAATCTGACATCGTCTGCACTCAATAAACAAATGTCCAAAAATACAAATTTAACCTATTATGAAAGGACTGTTCATGGTGCATAGATTGTATGAGACTGTGTATCTTCATAATATATGTATAACTTTTTTAAATCATCTTCCCCAACTTTGTAGTGTGTTTTGGGAGTTTATTAGTTGTAGTTGTTGTAAAGAAACATCTCCTTTCTGAAGAGTGTGGGAGGCTGAAAGTGTCACAACTTGTTTGCTGGGTGTACACTGCCAGGCCATGGTGTTTCTTTGTGATGAATAGCATTTATTTAGTAATCTCAAAAGCCGCCTTAATGTCAAATTGGTTGTGCTAGCTAGACTATTTGTGTGGGTTCAAATAATTTACGTTTGAGACAACAAATAAAATGTGTGATTATAAAGCTATATTACCTCCCTTTTCTAATGATTATTTTATCTTGACGTGTGAATCTCAAATTTGTATTCTTTTTAAACAATTACCTTCCAATCAGATCCCTTTTAATATCAATGTTACATGTATCAATATATTTTAATAAAAATAAAAAACAAAATAACAAAGTTAAAAATATTATTAAAAAATTCCAAATAATGATTTAATGGTGGGGTAATTTAAAGGCTGATATCCCCCCCCCCCACCCCCCCCCCCCCCCCACACACACACAGGAAACAGCAATAAAACCTTGTATCTACCCTATTGCACGGTTCAGTCGATTTTCTCTATTATTCTCCTGGACTATAAATCAGTTGACGAAAACCGACTTTTATAAAATAGTTTACAGATAAATCATTTTTGGACATTATTTGCAGGTAATGAATATTACGTTTCCAATTTAATAAAAAAGCGTTTTTTTTAAAGTACGAGTATTGGCCGCTCACGCCATAGGTTGCGGGCTCGATCCCCAGCTCGACCCGATGCCTCTCATAAAACAACACTCAGTACTGGTTCTATCCAGGAGGCGGACACGAGAGCGGTTCCTATGAACTCGCAATCGAACTAAAATAAATGAGTATAAACTAAAGTATCTTGATATTAGAGAAACTTCACCATTTGATAGTAGCAATACTACCGTATGAGGCAGTTTTGCTCCATAACTGTGTATATATTTATGGATAAATCCGTTTGAAAAGATACTAAGCGATGTTGTGAGATGCAGGAATAATCATGCCGAGCAATAAAAATAGTAGGTTAATCACATTCTCGGGCGATTTCAGTCGAGCGCACAATCTGAGTTTTTGATAACATGCGTGTATCCAATGATAAAAGCATATAATCCAATATATAAAAGACGCTTTGATTACTACATTTATATCTTCTCATCAAAGCCACGGAATATAAGATTTTGAAATCTCATGCTGATAAAAAGATATCCGAATTATAGGTAAAAATGTATTTTTATTGTAAATGTTTTTGTTTTATATACTTACCTGCGTAATGCACGGAAATCCAAGGAAAAACAGCATTAGACAAACGGTACTTGTCACGAGAAGTTTTCTCTTCATAAGTTTGGCGGGAAAGCAGTCAATGATGGCAGTCGTCAACGTCTGAATGTGAACAATCTAAGGGAAAATAAGAATCATTTTTTTATAAATCAAGAGCACAACTATGGCATTCATTTTTAACTCGAGCGTTTTCAAAATGTCGTCCGAGATCTTATGGTACACTGTGCAGTAACTACTGTGTAAAAGTACCGATGTGCACTCAAGTCTTATTACGGAACTTTTTATGCAAATGCCATAACTGCAACAGTAATTATCCGATTCGGTCAGTCGTAATGGTTCACTTATATAACTGCTGTGTAAAACCAGGTGGAATATACATACAAAATATCATGCTTGTGTCAGATATTATCAACTCTGTCGAGTCCTTGTGTTTTTTTCGTACCGAAGCTAATAAAGTTGATAATATAAGACACTGATGTGGTATTTTTCTTTATCATGTTAATATTTCTATTTCGTCTTTTTTTTTTTTTTATAAAAAACTGAAAATCATTTAAAAGTAAAGTAAAACGTAATTCCGTTCAGGTTAAAATGTATAAATTATACAAAATGACGTCATGTGCATGGTAAACTTGCACTGACGTGATAAACCTATGTGTATCAGTCAGATAGTTTATCAACAGAAATGAATGCATTGGCGTGATAACTGCGAGTGCTAAGCTTACTGAAATCGTATATTACTGGGTGTATTATTATTGTATATTACTGGGTTTATTACTGAGTATATTACTGAGTATATTACTATATTATATTATATAGCATATTACTGAGTATATTACTATAGCATATTACTGAGTATATTATTATAGTTTATTACTGAGTATATCATTATAGCATAATACTGAGTATATTACTTTAGCATATAACTGAGTATATTATATTGGCATATTACTGAGTATATTATTATAGAATATTACTGAGTATATTACTATAGCATTTTACTGAGTTTATTATTATAGCATATTACTAAGTATATTATTATAGCAAATTACTGAGTATATTATTACAGTATATTACTGAGTATATTATCATAGTATATTACTGAGTTTATTATTATAGCATATACATGTAACTGAACATATTATTACAGAAAATTACTGAGTATAGTATATAAATGAGTATATTATTATGGTATATTACTGAATATATTACTATAGTATATTACTGAGTATATTATTATAGTATATAACTGACTATATTACTAAAGCATATTACTGAGTATATTATTATAGTATATTACTGAGTATATTTTCATAGTATATTACTGAGAATATTATTAGAGCATATAACTGACTATATTACTAAAGCATACTACTGAGTATATTATTATAGTATATAACTGAGTATATTTTCATAGTATATTACTGAGTATATTATTATAGTATATTACTGAGTATATTTTCATAGTATATTACTGAGAATATTATTATAGCATATAACTGACTATATTACTAAAGCATATTACTGAGTATATTATTATAGTATATTATTGAGTATATTTTCATAGCATATTACTGAGTATATTATTATAGTTTATTACTGAGTATATTTTTATAGTATATTACTGAGTATATTATTATAGCATATTACTGAGTATATTATTATAGCAGATTATAGTTTATTACTGAGTATATTATTATAGTATATTACTGAGTATATTATTATAGCATATTACTGAGTATATTATTATAGTATATTACTGATTATATTATTTTAGCATATAACTGACTATATTACTAAAGTTATTACTTAGTATATTATTACAGTATATTACTGAGTATATTTTCATAGTATATTACTGAGTATATTATTATAGCATATTACTGAGTATATTATTATAGCATATTACTGAGTATATTATTATAGCATATAACTGAGCATATTATTACAGCAAATTACTGAGTATATTATTATAGTATATTACTGAGTATATTATTATATCATATTACTGAGTATATTATTAATGCATATTACTGAGTATATTATTATAGCATATAACTGAGCATAGTATTACAGCAAATTACTGAGTACATTATTATAGTATATTACTGAGTATATTATCATAGCATATTACTGAGTCTATTTATTAGAGTATATTTCTGAGAATATTATTATAGCATATTATTGGGTATATTATTATAGTATATTACTGAGTATATTATTATAGCATATTACTGAGTTAATTTTTATTGTATATTAACTACTGTATACGCGTAATTGAAGTTATTAATAACTCAAACGTTAACAATTCAATTTGGCCAGTTCAAAAACTTGTTCGACATACTACCGTGCAGTAAAAATGCACGTGTTAGAGTGCACACAACTGAAAATAAGTAAAAGCTAATTAATAAATCAAAATTAGAGTATGATATGTAGACCACATATCAATATTCGATAGTTTAAAGGAAATTCTGCAGAAAGCCAAAACCAAATAAATACGTTATCAATTCTCTCCAATATAAGATACATTTTCCCTAAAACGTTGTTTGTAATTTTGTTCTCAACTGTTTATCGAGCCTAGGGTCGTTATATATCAGTTCAGTGTATGTCAGTTCATGATACCTAATTAGATTTTCTAAATTTGTTATTTTTTAAGTGTACATTATGATCCCAATTTGTATAAGACAGACATAGATCACAATGCGATATTAATTCTATTAGCTTTGCAAATAAATAAGACGATAATTGAAGCCAAGACCCGAGTTTATCTGGATAATATTGACGTATTTGATCAAACGTTTGCTGCTGTCGACGATGTTTGGTGCGATACAATCTCAATTACATCGACAGTCGACATCTGTATAAATATTAATACTTAAATTGAAGATTTACAAGAGGGGATTTTTCTAAATTATTTGTTTAACATGCAGTGCAGCGGAAAGTTGTCGTTGTATAAACTCTTTACATTCCACATTCATGTTGATGTATTAGATTTTATTTTATGCTTTTTTATGAATTATCGATATTTCGAAGTGGTTTATTTATGGTAATCTACTTTTCAAACAGTGAAATTATGAAAATACAAATTGTCCTTGCATATTAGATCTAATTTCTTCCAACTTATTGATACTAATTTATTTAATTTCCTCTACGGCGTAAGCTCGTGACTTTTGTGATTTGCTTTCTAGTACACGTTATCTGGGTTGAACCATTTTTCGTGCTGTAAGTTAGCCAGGGACGGAACCCACGACCTCTATACGTTATGAGCGACCAACATCGTTTGCACCACCGCCTTGCTCAACAAGTCAGTCGCTTGATTTACTACATTTTAAGTAATATGCGAAATAAAAATCAGATATTAGATCACTTAAAATGATACATTACGTTCTCAGTTAAGATTATATTACTTTTTAATCAAGGAACTGAGTTTGCTTCTTTGATTGCCTCTCTAAACGTTTCTTAAGATAAATTGAGTTAAAAGCGAATTTGCAAATCATAAAGTTTAACAAAAAATATTATGCTATATACGTGTGAAGTAAAACTAATTTGCTGTAATTAAAACCTCCCCCACAAACTTCCAGTTCCGGAATTGTACGATATAAAATAAACTTAACACTTAACTAAAATATACTTAACGCTGATACAAACGCAAAGTTTTTAATGTTGAAAATATTTTTATCCCAGATTTTCTTTCAGTTTTATCAGTTCATATACATTACAAAATCAGTTTTTTTTGTTACATTTGTGTTTTAAATTGATGCAGTTATTGAAATAAAAATGTAAAACAAGGTAAATATTTTTTTCTTGGTCTGTCATTCCTGTCTAGTTTATCTAGTTGATACAATGCCCATATTTGAGTTTTACTATTTAATTATATGCACATTCACAACAAGCGATCATTACCAATTCTCAATAAGCATGGAGTGTATTTATTTTCATGGTGACAATAGCTTTCTATTATGCATGAATATTCTAATAAATGCGCACGACAAGGGATTTGTTAACACAGTAACATTAAAAGCAAAATCTATACGTGACATATAAGATTTAATACTAGAACTGATCCGTATCCGTCGGCACGGACCGACCTGGGAAGTCGGATGAATTATTAATTTATAAGGCATCATATCGGGGCAATGTGTCAACTTGAAGAAAGCAATCCAACGCCGATTAATAAATACGTTAATTTCAGTCGCATAGAAAACGAAACTGAAAGGAGACGAAATGGTGTAATGAAACGATTTAGAACCGATATTATCCTTCTTACCAATCAATTTCACGTTTTGATTTCTATTCTAAACCAACGTTTTACATGTTGGTCATTAACCATTAAATGTTAACAGTGTGCTTTTACAGAACATATCACGTGGAAGTTAAATGACATAATTCATCATATACTGAAAATCATCGCTTCTTCATATCTGTCACAGTGTAAAAACAGTACTAAGATTGTTTTTGGCATTTGTATATTTCATGAATGTTTTTTCGTCGAGTCCATAGAAATGAAATATTTACTGAAACGTTGGCTTAAAAAGGCAAAACATTTTATTTAGTACACAGTAGTTACAAACATGTTTAAGTTTGTGTATATTGAGTACACAGTAGTTACAAACATGTTAAAGTTTGTGTATATTTAGTACACAGTAGTTACAAACATGTTAAAGTTTGTGTATATAGAGTACACAGTAGTTACAAACATGTTAAAGTTTGTGTATATTGAGTACACAGTAGTTACAAACATGTTAAAGTTTGTGTATATTTAGTACACAGTAGTTACAATTTTGTTAAAGTTTGTGTACATTTAGTACACAGTAGTTACAAACATGTTAAAGTTTGTGTATATTTAGTTTTGTTTTAAACTTATTTATTTTACTTCGATTGTGAAACAAGTTCTTACAACTTAGACAAATCACGCTCGAAGTCTTCCTGGGTAGTACCAGTACAAAGCATATGCGGAAAAAGTGCCTTGCTCAAGGACACCACACATAGCCGTAGCGGAGGATCGAACCCACGAACCTCCGATCATGGGTTCGGTGCTCTACCACTGGACCACGCGCTCCACTTAATTTAGCTCCACGCTCCACGTATATTTAGTACACAGTAGTTACAAACATGTTAAAGTTTGTGTATATGTAGTACACAATAGTTACAAACATGTTAACGTTTGGGTATATTTAGTACACAGTAGTTACAAACATGTTAAAGTTTGTGTATATTTAGTACACAGTATTTACAAACATGTTAAAGTTTGTGTATATAGAGTACACAGTAGTTACAAACATGTTAACGTTTGTGTATATTTAGTACACAGTAGTTATAATTTTGTTAAAGTTTGTGTACATTCAGTACACAGTTGTTACAAACATGTTAAAGTTTGTGTATATTTAGTACACAGTAGTTACAAACATGTTAAAGTTTGTGTTTATGTAGTACACAATAGCTACAAACATGTTAACGTTTGTGTATATTTAGTACACAGTAGTTACAAACATGTTAAAGTTTATGTATATGTCATTGTAGGTTATTTAAAAAATATGTGTATGTTGTCATAATCGTACACGAACGTAATTTTCACTGATGTGTCCACTTGTATTATGATTTTCACTGATGTGTCCACTGTATTATGATTTTCACTGATGTGTCCACTGTACTATGATTTTCACTGATGTGTCCACTGTAATATGATTTAAGATTACCATTATTATATATTTTAAAGGTATATTCCAAACTTCCCAGTAAAAACAAGTTATATAGCATTTTGTTATGTAAACATGAAAATGTTATCAAATGTGTCGTCATGTTCTATCTTATGATTTCATCAATATGAGTCAATTAGTCAAAGATAATATGTATTGCCATGTTATTTTATGTGTATCTCATTGTATTTTACAATACAATGCATCTTAATTGAAAAACCGCGTGTACAGTTGTGAATATATATTTTAAAACTATTATGTGTATGGGCCAGAGATCTGAATTACTAATAAAGAACTGGAATTGAAGTGAAACATTTAAAGACAGGGAACATTGTATTTTAAATATCACTAACTTTGCAAAATATAAACAGAAATACACCTATAAATCAACACAGTTTAATTTTTAGACAGTTACAATCATGGGGACAATGCCTTCTATTATGCATGAATCGTCTAATATAGGGCTTTGTTAATACAGTAACATTAGAAACAAAAACTATTTGGGACAAATAAGATTTAATATTAGAATTGATGTATGCCCCTTGGGACAGACTAGCGTGGGAAGCCGATTGAATAATTAGTGGATAAAACATCAATTCGGGAAATTTTCCAAACAGAATGTGTCAACTTGAAGACAAAAAACGACGACGACGGGCGTAAAAGTTAGTCGATAAAGTTCGCATACAAAAGAGAAATGAAGAAAAATAGAATGGTCTGATGAACGTATATAAAAACATTGTTATTAACAGCTACGCTCAAGATTATTTCTGTTCTGAAGTTATGTTTTACATGAGGGTCCCTCACATATCTCCTGGTTGATAATCTTGGGTTTTGTTTTGCAGAACGTCTCAATGTTGGAGTGAAATAACATCATTCTATGTTTGGACAGACTGTTCAACATATGATTATACTGAATGAAAGTTAGCAATACAATACATACAGCGACGTATTATAACAATATATGTCAACCGCTTCGCATTATAATGGTATTTCGAGGTGATATTGTCTTACAGGTATATCAATGTTATTTTGAGGTAATATTGTCTTACAGGTATGTTAATGTTATTTCGTGTTGATATTGTCTTACATGTAAATTAATGTTATTTTGAGGTAACCTTGTCTTACAGGTATATTATTGTTATTTCGAGGTGATATTGTCTTACAAGTAAACTATGTTAATGTTATTTTGAGGTGATATTGTCTTACGGGTATATTAATGTTATTTTGAGGTGCTATTGTCCTACAGGTATGTTAATGTTATTTTGAGGTAATATCGTATTACAGGTATACTAATGTTATTTCGAGGTGATATTGTCTTACATGTATATTAATGTTATTTTGAGGTAACCTTGTCTCACAGTTATATTAATGTTATTTTAAGGTGATATTGTCTTACAGGTATATTAATGTTATATTTCGAGGTAATATTGTCTTACAGGTATATTTATGTTATTTTGAGGTGATATTGTCCTACATGTATATTAATGTCATTTTGAGGTGATGTTATCTAACGGGTATATTCATGTCATTTCTAGGTGAAATTGTCTCGCTGGTTTATTAATGTTATTTCGAGGTAAAATTGTCTTACATGTATATTAATGTTATTTCGAGGTGATATTGTCTTACATGTATATTATTTTTTTTGTAACTTTTATTTCAATTTAGTTGTACATAGACAGACATATTGATACAAAATAGTTAGAAATTTCTAATAGCCATTGAGTGTCTGTGGGAATTGAATGAGTAGTAAACAGTGCCCACTAAATCCAGATAGTTTATTTGTGTAATTTAAATCTCAAGGGCCTTATTATCGTAATTAATAAAAGTGTCCGAACAGAAATCCTCCCCAATTATTTTATTTTTCAGTTTCTCTTTTAATTATTATTTGAAATACTTCACGGTTAAATTACCACAAACAGTCATAATTCCCTGTACTTAATGATAAAGTATAACTTGCAACATAATCAGTAAGTGTGATGTTTTAGCAATTAAAATATCGCTGAGGAAACTATCAAAATATGTTAAATTTGTGAAACTGGGGTCAACAACTCAATGGCTACTAAACATTAAGATACGTGTACATATATGCATTTGTAGACGTGCAGACCAATATACATGTAATTGAAATCAGTTTTCACAATTTAATATAAAGTAGTTAGTTATATAGTGGAATATCATTAAACATCTGGCAGGTTAATCATTTGTATATTAATCATTTAGATATTTTGAAACAATAAGTATATAAGCTTAAGCTTTTCAAATTCCTGAGCAAATACTACACAGCTTAAAAAGTGCAAAATTTCACCTACAGATCCTTTACAAGTACTCCTCGAGTCTAACAAACATTGATGAGAGTCAACCTTGTTACGTTATCAAAATGCTTTGCACTTGTTGTAATGTATAAACTATAAAGCAACAAATTGAATGTTGGAGTTCATTTATTGATGAAAGATAAATGCTTAAAAAAACAATCCAATTGTCATCAAACATTCCGCTTTGAATCTTTTATCTGACTTTGTAAACCTATTATTTTGAAAAGAAAATAATGCTTTATTGATGCATATAAACATTAAATAATTATTCTTATATTCTAGTATCGTTTAAACTAATGTTTTAATTTCCCTAGGTGAATATAATTCTTTATAGAACCTTTTTGTTTCTTTAAGTATTTCATTTTGTGTTTTTAAAATTTGACTATTAGATGCCTGAAGTTGTAACATTGATTTTGATGTATAGTTCCTATTTTCTAAATTGCAAAAACTGTTTAGAGTTATTTTCTCCTTCTTGTCCCCATTTTACCCGTGATCTTATTCTTATCCCTTCTATTTTTTTCTCTCTTATATCAATTAATTATTTTTTTTTTATTTTATTAAAGTATGGTTTTGTAAAGTTTCTTTTTCAAATTTTCAGTTTCATTATAAAGTATTGCTCCCTTTGGTCTTGTTGTCGTTCGATGTAAGAAGAATGAAAAATAGTTACTCCACGAATTTCAAATAAAAGTACTTCTAAAAATGGTTGATCACTTATATTAAATTGTAACTCTGCATTTGGAATATTATTTATATCATTATTAAAAGTCTCTTTAGCGTATTGTAATTTTATGCGGTTTATTGTATTCTTTATTTTATCAATGTAGTTTATATGTTTTAAAAGTGAATTGTTGAATTTCCAATATGATTTTCTTTTTTTAAATTTTCCAAATTCAAGTATTAAACGGATCAGAGAATGGTCAGTTCTATTTCCTGGTTTTATATCTACAGTATCAATATCCATCATTAAACATGTTGAGATTTAAAAGTAGTCAAGTCTTGCTTTCTTTTGAAAGTTTTTTTACAAACCATGTGAATATTTTTTCTTCTAAATGTTGATCGCGCCAACAGTCTGTCAAATTACATTCAATCAATAAATCTTGAAGACTTTTTCGAGAATTTGAATTATCTATATTAATGTATTCAAAACAGTCTATATTAAAATCCAGAGCTACATTGAAGTCTCCAGCAATGATAGTTAAAGAATCAGATGCTAGAATATTCTCATTCAAGTTATCATAGTAAATAAGATCATCTCTATTAGGGCCATAGATGTTTATAAGTTTAATTTTTTTATTACATAAAGTTGTATCTAATATAATTTTAGTTCCATTTTAGTCTGTTTCCACTGAATGTACTTTGAATTCAGAATTATTGTTAAAAAGAATAGCTACACCTCTAGATTGGCTAGAAAAATTGCTAAAAAAACACTTATTACCCTACTGAGTACGTATAAAAGGTATATATGCATCAGTAAAATGAGCGTCTCGAAGAAAATAAATTGAATATTGTTTACTTTTGAGAAAGTCAAATGTATCTTGTCGCTTATTTTTATCTCCAAGACCCTGTACATTCATAGATATAACTGAAATATTACTCGTCATTTAAGATATGCACTAAAAAAATAATGTATGCAGAGACTAAGTTGTTCTTAACAAAAAAAGTATTATTCATTGTTGTGGCAGTGTTGTTATGTAAGGTACCGGTAAAGAGGCGAAGTCTGTGTGCATGCAAGTTGCATTGATCATCGTTAATGGAGATATTGTATACATTTATCTCTAAATTTCCATCCCCTCTCCAATAAGATAATACTAAAAATTTAAAATAACACAAAAACATCATCTACTCAAAAATCTAAGGCAACTCTTTGAAAAAGCGGTAAGAAAAAAACATACTTTCACTTTAGGAAACTTCATTGTTTTTAAGATCAAATCAATATTTTAACAGGAAGTACTGACATGATATACTTATATATATATAAATATACAAACATATAATCTCATAAACGCACAACTCTACACTCATGTGTGTCTGGTTGTTCACCAATAATTATCACCATATTCATATACATTTTAATTACCTCCCTTTATATACATATCAATTATCTCCCTTTATATATATATATATATATATATATATATATATATATATATATATATATACACACACACACGTATACATATATATATATATTACAACGGACAAAAAGCATTCAGGTAGGCTCACAAATGGTCAATATGCTTAGGTGAGTGAAAAAACTATTAGTATTACTATAACATGTATAATAATGTTATTTTGAGGTGATATTGTCTTACAGGCCGTATATTAATGTTATTTCCAGGTGATATTGTCTTACAGGTATACTAATGTCATTTTGATGTGATATTGTCTTACAGGTATATCAATGGAAGAAGTTTAATACAACATTGTCGAAAAATGAAACAAATCGTTGCCTATAGAGATGGTTTGAAAAGAATATAATTAAAAATATATATCATGTTATGCGATTATAAAGAGCAACCACGAGCAAACTGAACAAAATGAAGTATAATTGTTCACAACTCTATTTCTGTATGTAGCTTATTTTACAACAATAATAATCAAATTTATTCCCGTGTAGTAACTCGTCATTTTCACACAAATACATTTTGTTTTTCTAGCTGATCATTTAATATAAAGCAAAGTATTAATAAAATGACAAAAAAAACACACACAACAAAACAACGACAAAAAAACACAACAACAACATAATACTGCCGGAAAGGGTACATCGGAGTTTTGAACAGATATAAGTCTTAAAGGCAGTTTACTGGCATTTAACTCTTAATATGGTGACATAAATAAACATTACAAATACAAACATATTTATAAAACGTATATGATTATATATTGCCGCTTTATTATATGCGTCGATTTTCATAAGCTAAATCATTTGATTTAATTACCTTTAAAAGTCCTTTTTAATCGAACTGCCTTCGGTATCGTGAACCCTGACAGTTTAAATAAGTGTGTGCACAACTGATCACGTGCGTGCATTATCAATTTTGTTTTGTGTTAATTTAATACAATGTAACTCTTAGGTTCATTATGTCATTGAACTGGTACATGTATACACACACATTGAACAGGTATACACTAACTTTTTTAAATCAAAACAAAAATAAATCATATCAATTAATATATCTTTAAAATTATTTCTTATGTCTAGACACACTGAAGCATCTTATATCAATACAAGCATTACCGATGTGTTCTCCTATGAGACCTATTATTCTCTAACAATAAGTAATGGCTGAGAGCTGTTTTTGTCGTATTAGCTTGTAACAATATGTTTGAATGTGGTGTATTGTTACAACGTATTTTTGCTGTACAATGTAGTGTATTGTTACAATATGGTTTGGTTTTACTGTATTGTAACCACATGTTTGGTTGTGGTGTATTGTAACAACGTGTTTTAATTGTGGTGTATTGCAACAACATATTTAGTTGTAGTGTATTGTAACAATGTATTTTGGTTATAAAATTGTATGTGTTTTGATTGTGGTGTACTGCAAAAACATGTTGGGTTATGGTGTATTGTAACAACGTGTTTGGTTGTGGTGTATTATAATAACGTGTTTGGTTGTGGTGTATTGTAACCACATGTTTGGTTGTGGTGTATTGAAACAACGTGTTTTAATTGTGGTGTATTGCAACAACATATTTAGTTGTAATGTATTGTAACAAAGTGTTTGATTGTAATGTAGTGTAACAACATGTTGGGTTGAAGCGTATTGTAATAACATGTTTGTTTTGGTGTATTGTAACAACATATTGGGTTGTGGTGTATTGTAATAACATGTTTTGTTGTGGTGTATTGTAACAACATATTGGATTGTGGTGTATTGTAATGACATGTTTGATAATGGTGTATTGTAATTATATACTTTTTGCGGTGTATTGTAACAACGTGTTCGGTTGTAGTGTATTGTAATAACATGTTTGGTTCTGGTGTATTGTAACAACATGTTGTGTTGTGATGTATTGTAATGACATATTTGATTGTGGTGTATTGTAATGACATGTTTGATCGTGGTGTATTGTAACAACATGTTTGGTTGTAGTGAATTGTAATAACGTGTTTGGTTGTGATGTATTTTAACAACATGTTTGGCTGTGGTGTAGTGTAACAACATGTTTGGTCGTGGTGTATTGTAACAACGTGTTTGATTGTAGTGTTATGTAACAACATGTTTGATTGTGGTGTAGTGTAACGTGTTTGATTGTAGTGTAGTGTAACAACGTGTTTGATTGTAGTGTAGTTTAACAACATGTTTGATGGTGTAGTGTAACAACATATTGATTGTGGGGTAGTGTTACATGTTTGATTGTGATGTGGTGTAACAACATGTTTGATTGTGGTGTAGTGTAACAACATGTTTGATTGTGGTGTGGTGTAACAACATGTTTGATTGTAGTGTAGTGTAACATGTTTGATTGTAGTGTAGTGTTAAATGTTTGATTGTAGTGTAGTGTAACATGTTTGATTGTAGTGTAGTGTAAAATGTTTGATTGTAGTGTAGTGTAACAACAGGTTTGATTGTGGTGAAGTGTAACATGTTTTATTGCGGTGTAGTGTTACATCATGTTTGATTGTAGTGTAGTGTAAAAAGTTTGATTGTAGTGTAGTGTAAAATGTTTGATTGTGGTGTGGTGTAACAACAAGTTTGATTGTAGTGTAGTGTAAACTGATTGATTGTAGTGTGGTGTAACAACAAATTTGATTGTAGTGTAGTGTAACATGTTTGATTGTAGTGTAGTGTAAAATGTTTGATTGTAGTGCAGTGTAACAACATGTTTGATTATGGTGAAGTGTAACAACATGTTTGATTGTGGTGTAGTGTAACGTGTTTGATTGTAATGTAGTGTAACAACGGGTTTGATTGTGGTGTAGTGTAACAACATGTTTGATGGTGTTATGTAACAACATATTGATTGTGGTGTAGTGTTACATGTTTGATTGTGGTGTGGTGTAACAACATGTTTGATTGTAGTGTAGTGTAACAACATGTTTGATTGTGGTGTGGTGTAACAACATATTTGATTGTAGTGTAGTGTAACATGTTTGATTGTAGTGTAGTGTAAAATGTTTGATTGTAGTGTAGTGTAACATGTTTGATTGTAGTGTAGTGTAAAATGTTTGATTGTAGTGTAGTGTAACAACATGTTTGATTGTGGTTAAGTGCTACAACATGTTTGATTGTGGTGAAGTGTAACATGTTTTATTGTGGTGTAGTGTTACATCATGTTTGATTGTAGTGTAGTGTAAAAAGTTTGATTGTAGTGTAGTGTAAAATGTTTGATTGTGGTGTGATGTAACAACAAGTTTGATTGTAGTGTAGTGTAAAATGTTTGATTGTAGTGTGGTGTAACAACAAGTTTGATTGTAGTGTAGTGTAACATGTTTGATTGTAGTGTAGTGTAGCAACGTGTTTGATTGTGGTGAAGTGTAACAACGTGTTTGATTGTAGTTTAGTGTAACAACGTATTTGATGTTAGTGTAGTGTAGCAACGTATTTGATTGTAATGTAGTGTAACAACATGTTTGATTTTTGTGAAGTGTAACAACATGTTTGATTGTAGTGTAGTGTAGCAACGTGTTTGATTGTGGTGAAGTGTAACAACGTATTTGATTGTAGTGTAGTGTAACAACGTATTTGATCGTAGTGTAGTTTAGCAACGTGTTTGATTGTGGTGAAGTGTAACAACGTGTTTGATTGTAGTGAAGTGTAACAACGTGTTTGATTGTAGTGTAGTGTAGCAACGTGTTTGATTGTGGTGAAGTGTAACAACGTGTTTGATTGTGGTGAAGTGTAACAACGTATTTGATTGTAGTGTAGTGCAACAACATGTTTGTTTGTAGTGTAGTGTAACATGTTTGATTGTAGTGTAGTGTAACAACATGTTTGATTATGGTGAAGTGTAACAACATGTTTGATTGTGGTGAAGTGTAACAACATGTTTGATTGTGGTGAAGTGTAACAACATGTTTGATTGTAGTGTAGTGTAACAACGTATTGAATTGTAGTGTAGTGTAGCAACGTGTTTGATTGTGGTGAAGTGTAACAACGTATTTGATTGTAGTGTAGTGTAACAACATGTTTGATTGTGGTGAAGTGTAACAACATGTTTGATTGTAGTGTAGTGTAACAACGTATTTGATTGTAGTGTAGTGAAGCAACGTGTTTGATTGTGGTGAAGTACAACAACGTGTTTGATTGTAGTGAAGTGTAACAACATGTTTGATTGTAGTGTAGTGTAACAACATGTTTGATTATAGTGTAGTGTAACAACGTATTTGATTGTGGTGAAGTGTAACAACGTGTTTGATTGTAGTGTAGTGTAACAACATGTTTGATTGTAGTGTAGTGTAACAACGTGTTTGATTGTGGTGAAGTGTAACAACGTATTTGATTGCAGTGTAGTGTAACAACGTGTTTGATTGTGGTGAAGTGTAACAACATGTTTGATTGAAGTGTAGTGTAACAACGTATTTGATTGTAGTGTAGTGTAGCAACGTGTTTGATTGTGATGAAGTGTAACAACGTTTTTGATTGTAGTGAAGTGTAACAACATGTTTGATTGTAGTGTAGTGTAGCAACGTGTTTGATTGTGGTGAAGTGTAACAACGTGTTTGATTGTAGTGAAGTGTAACAACGTATTTGATTGTAGTGTAGTGCAACAACATGTTTGTTTGTAGTGTAGTGTAACATGTTTGATTGTAGTGTAGTGTAACAACATGTTTGATTATGGTGAAGTGTAACAACATGTTTGATTGTGGTGAAGTGTAACAACATGTTTGATTGTGGTGAAGTGTAACAACATGTTTGATTGTAGTGTAGTGTAACAACGTATTGAATTGTAGTGTAGTGTAGCAACGTGTTTGATTGTGGTGAAGTGTAACAACGTATTTGATTGTAGTGTAGTGTAACAACGTGTTTGATTGTGGTGAAGTGTAACAACATGTTTGATTGTAGTGTAGTGTAACAACGTATTTGATTGTAGTGTAGTGAAGCAACGTGTTTGATTGTGGTGAAGTGCAACAACGTGTTTGATTGTAGTGAAGTGTAACAACATGTTTGATTGTAGTGTAGTGTAACAACATGTTTGATTATAGTGTAGTGTAACAACGTATTTGATTGTGGTGAAGTGTAACAACGTGTTTGATTGTAGTGTAGTGTAACAACATGTTTGATTGTAGTGTAGTGTAACAACGTGTTTGATTGTGGTGAAGTGTAACAACGTATTTGATTGCAGTGTAGTGTAACAACGTGTTTGATTGTGGTGAAGTGTAACAACATGTTTGATTGAAGTGTAGTGTAAAACGTATTTGATTGTAGTGTAGTGTAGCAACGTGTTTGATTGTGATGAAGTGTAACAACGTTTTTGATTGTAGTGAAGTGTAACAACATGTTTGATTGTAGTGTAGTGGAACAACATGTTTGATTGTGGTGAAGTGTAACAACATGTTTGGTTGTAGTGTAGTGTAACAACGTATTTGATTGTGGTGTAGTGTAGCGACGTGTTTGATTGTGGTGAAGTGTAACAACGTATTTGATTGTAGTGTAGTGTAACAACATGTTTGATTGTGGTGAAGTGTAACAACGTGTTTGTTTGTACTGTAGTGTAACAACATGTTTGATTGTAGTGAAGTGTAACAACATGTTTGATTGTAGTGAAGTGTAACAACATGTTTGTTTGTACTGTAGTGTAACAACGTGTTTGATTAAAGGGTAGTGAAACAATATGTTGGTTGTGGTGTATTGTAACAACATGTTATGTTGGGGTGTATTGTAATAACATGTTTGGTTGTGATGTATTGTAATAACATGTTTGGTTGTTGTGAAGTGTTACAACATGTTTAATTGTAGTGTAGTGTTACAACATGTTGGATTGTGGTGTATTGTAACAATATGTTTGATTGAAGTGTAGTGTATTAACATGTTTGGTTGTAGTGTATTGTAATAACATATTTTATTTCAATATCTATATGTTGCAATACAATAACATGTAATATTTCATAAGCTGTAAGAATGATACACAGAAAGAAAATGGATTGGATTGAAAGCATGCTTTTGTAAATCCGCTCCATGCTTAAACAGATAGAATGATGGCACGTGTTTGGTTGTAGTGTAAATTAATAACATGTTTGGTTGTGGTGTATTGTAATGACATTTTGGGTTGTGGTGATTGGAATAACGTGTTTGGTTGTGGTTGTGGTGTATTGTAATGACATGTTTGATTGTAGTATAGTGTAATAACATGTTGGGTTGTGATGTATTGTAACAACGTGCTTGGTTGTGATGTATTGTAACAACGTGCTTGGTTGTGGTGTATTGTAATAACATGTTTGGTTGTGGTGTATTGTAATAACATGTTTGGTTGTTGTGAATTGTTTCAACATGTTTAATTGTAGTGTAGTGTTACAACATGTTGGATTGTGGTGTATTGTAACAATATGTTTGATTGAAGTGTAGTGTATTAACATGTTTGGTTGTGGTGTATTGTAATAACATGTTTTGTTGTAATGTATTGTAACAAAATGTTTGGTTGTGGTGTTTTGTAACGACGTGTTTGGTTATGGTGTATTGTAACGACGTGTTTGGTTGTGGTGTAGTGTAACAAAGTGTTTGGTTGTGGTGTAGTGTAACAAAGTGTTTGATTGTAGTTTAGTTTAACAACATGTTTGGTTGTGGTGTATTGTAACAACGTGATTGGTTGTGATTGATTTAAATACATGTTTGGTTGTAGTATATTGTAAAAGTATGTTTAATTGTAATGTAGTATGAAAACATATTTGGTTGTAATGTATTGTAATGGCATGTTTGATTGTTGTGTATTGTAACAACGTGTTCGGTTGTAGTGCATTGTGATAATATGTTTGGTTCTGGTTTATTGAAACAACATGTTTGGTTGTGGTGTATTGTAATAACATGTTTGGTTCTGGTGTATTGTAACAAAATGTTTGGTTGTGGTGTAGTGTAACAACGTGTTTGGTTGTAGTGTATTGTAACAACGTGTTTGGTTGTGGTGTATTGTAATAACGTGTTTGGTTGTAGTGTATTTTAATGACATGTTTGGTTGTAGTGTAGTGTAACAACATGTTTGGTTGTGGTGTATTGTAACATCGTGCTTGGTTGTAATTGACTGTAATACATGTTTGGTTGTAGTATATTGTAACAATAAGTTTAATTGTAATGTAGTGTGAAAACGTATTGGGTTGTGGTGTATTGTAATGGCATGTTTGATTGCGGTGTATTGTAACAACGTGTTCGGTTGTAGTGTAGTGTATCAACGTGTTTACGGTTGTAATGTATTGTAACAACGTGTTTGGTTGTAGTGTATTGTAACAACGTGTTTGGCTGTGGTGTATTGTAATAACGTGTTTGGTTGTAGTGTATTGTAATGACATGTTTGGTTGTAGTGTAGTGTAACAACATATTTGGTTGTGGTGTAGTGTGACAAAATGTTTGGTTGTGGTGTAGTGTATCAACGTGTTTGGTTGTAGTGTATGGTAACAACGTGTTTGGTTGTAGTCTATTGTAACAACGTGTTTGGTTGTGGTGTATTGTAATAACGTGTTTGGTTGTAGTGTATTGTAATGACATGTTTGGTTGTAGTGTAGTGTAACAACATATTTGGTTGTAGTGTAATGTTTTGACATATTTGGTTGTGGTGTATTGTAATGGCTTGTTTAGTTGTAGTGTAGGGTAACATTATGTTTGATTGTAGTGTAGTGTAACAACATGTATGGTTGTAGTGCATTGTAATAACATGTTTAGTTGTGGTGTATTGTAATAACATGTTGGGTTGTGGAATATTGTAACAACGTGTTTGATTGTAGTTTAGTGTAACATGTTTGATTGTAGTGTAGTGTAACATGTTTGATTGTAGTGTAGTGTAACAATATGTTTGATTGTAGTGTAGTGTAACAACATATTTGATTGTAGTAAAGTGTTACAACATGTAAGGTTGTGGTGTATTGTAACAATATGTTTGATTGTAGTGTATTGTAACAACATGTTGGGTTGTAGTGTATTGTAACAACGTGCTTGATTTACTATAACAGTTATGGATTGTCGAATATTTCCGCATCAGTTATCTGTGGTCGAATATTACTATTACAGTGATATGTTGCTGAATGCTTCTGCATCATTGATTTGTGGTCGAATATTACTATGACAGTGATGTGTTGTCGAATATTTCTGCAACAGTGTTTTTTTGGTCAAATATATCTATAGCAGTGATTTATTGTCGCATATTATTGCAGCCGTGTCTTGTGATCGAATATTCAATCTATTAAAACAATGGTTTATGATCGATTATTATTGCAGCAGTGATTTGTGGTCGAATATTACTATACACTGTAACAGTGATGTGTTGTCAAACATTTCAGACCAGTGATTTTATGGTCGAATATTACTATAAGAGTGATGTGTTGTCAAACATTTTAGACCAGTGATTTTATGGTCGAATATTACTATAAGAGTGGTCGAATATTACTATAAGAGTGATGTGTTGTCAAACATTTCAGACCAGTGATTTCATGGTCGAATATTACTATAAGAGTGGTCGAATATTTCTCCAATAATGGTTTGTTGTTGAATATATCCATAGTATTGATTTATTGTCGAAAATATTATTGTGATCGAATATTATCAAAACAGTGGTCTGTGGTCGAATACTACTGCAGCAGAGGCTTGCGACCAAATATCATTGCACCAGTAAAAGTTAGAGTAAGTTATATTATCAAATATTATTCTAACAGTGATTTATTGTCGACTATTACTGCAGCAGTGACTTGCGGCCCAATATCATTGCACCAGTAAGAGCTGGAGTAAGTTATATTATCGAATAATATTGCAACAGTGAATTATTGCCGAATATTATTGCAGCAGTGACTTGCGACCAAATACCATTGCACCAGTAAGAGCTGGAGTAAGTTATATTTTCGAATAATATTGCAACAGTGAATTATTGCCGAATATTACTGCAGCAGTGACTTGCGGCCCAATACAATTGCACCAGTAAGAGCTGGAGTAAGTTATATTATCGAATAATATTGCAACAGTGAATTATTGCCGAATATTATTGCAGCAGTGACTTGCGACCAAATACCATTGCACCAGTAAGAGCTGGAGTAAGTTATATTATCGAATAATATTGCAACAGTGAATTATTGCCGAATATTACTGCAGCAGTGACTTGCGGCCCAATACCATTGCACCAGTAAGAGCTGGAGTAAGTTATATTATCGAATAATATTGCAACAGTGAATTATTGCCGAATATTATTGCAGCAGTGACTTGCGACCAAATACCATTGCACCAGTAAGAGCTGGAGTAAGTTATATTATCGAATAATATTGCAACAGTGAATTATTGCCGAGTATTATTGCAGCAGTGACTTGCGGCCCAATACCATTGCACCTGTAAGAGCTGGAGTAAGTTATATTATCGAATAATATTGCAACAGTGAATTATTGCCGAGTATTATTGCAGCAGTGACTTGCGACCAAATATAAATGCACCAGTAAGAGCTGGAGTAAGTTATATTATCGAATAATATTGCAACAGTGAATTATTGCCGAGTATTATTGCAGCAGTGACTTGCGACCAAATATAAATGCACCGGTAAGAGCTGGAGTAAGTTATATTATCGAATAATATTGCAACAGTGAATTATTGCCGAGTATTATTGCAGCAGTGACTTGCGACCAAATATCATTGCACCAGTAAGAGATGGAGTAGGTTATATTATCGAATATTATTGCAACAGTGATTTATTGTCGAATACTACTGCAGCAGTGACTTACGACCCAATTATATTGCACCAGCAAAAGCTCGGTCGAAACACAAGTCATTTGTATATGTATATCCGATGACATGATTTCACATAATGATGTGGTTGGAGAAAACACCAAACTTACCATATGTTTGACCATGTTAGTACCAGGTTCACAAGGTTATATATAACTTCCAAAACAAAACATGATTAAGATAAATTAATTATTAGTATTAGGGTTGAAAAGTACAATTTCAAGGTCTGATACACGATACATGTAGTTGTGTACCATCCTAAGTAAGCGGAGTAATACAATAGTTTTATCTGTGTATACAAACCGTACTACGCATTTAGCTTCTCATTCATACTTCTTATACAAATAAACCATTCAGTTTTGGTAATTTCACCCGAAAAAAACCCCATAAAGATACATACCTGGCTATCCAAACCGACCATAAACAACATGAGAAAAAATAGAACCGACCAGAACTGTGGAATGGGTAGCTGTGATAAAGCCTCTGGGTACACCATGAAAGCAATTCCAGGACCTGATAAAATGGCATAAATAATGAAAACAGGCTTTATAGTAGGTTATTACGTTGTAGACAATAACGACAACAGTGGTTCCTATGTACGCAGTTATCAGTGTGTATGAGGTAATCACTCTCTCCTGTCACCCGATTATTTATTGTTATAAACTTTCTATAGTAGTAATTATAATAACGAATCCAAATTCTCAACTGGCAACTGGGCGGTAATTGGTTATTCGAATCTCCAACTACCAACTGCGAACAACCTACTAACTTTACACTCATAACATCTCTTACATGTAAATTATTTCTTTTTTTGTGTTCAGACTGTTATACACTATGGTAGGGGAGTGTAAAATTTTGCGATCTTGATTGGTAGAGGAAAAACTCAGAATGAATCTGAGTAGAACCACCGTCCTTCTGCAAGTAGCAACAAATTTTCTCACATAAAGTTTTTGGAGCGAGCTAGGCTCGAACCCGCGACGTCAGCGGTGAGAGGTCAGTGATCATTAAACGACAACGCCTTGGACCACTGGGCCACATGCGCTCTTGCTTCAACCTTCGACACTCAACTTTTCCAAACATCCTCGCTGAAGAATGTTACGCTTTCACAGCACCTTGTCCATATAAAGCATTGTAAGAGTTCGTTAAAAGCACTCTCGGATTTTATCCAACTTGTTATCGAACCAGAGGTCTCTGGGTCTTGGAGAAAACATGTTTACCACTAGACCACCGCAGCTCATTTAAGCGATTTTTGTACACATTTCAATGTTCATGCGGATTTAATCTGTTTTATTTCTACAGTTTCATTATCCTGTAATTAGTAATGACGGTTCCACTGTTACACTGTTTAAGCGTTATTTAAATACAGCCTTACAAACTCGATTATATCAAACAATTCTTCCAACAAAACTAGTTTGTTAGTGTGCCCGCATCAACGTCTTGAAATGTTAATTTTTACTTTTATTACATTTGTTAATTGCATTTTAAACGATTACAAAACGAGAGTTGTAACATCATATTTAACTCTTAGCAGCGAAACAGATCGGATATGTAAGACATTGACTTAAACAAATCTAGATAGTTTGCTGGAAAACAAATCTACTTAATAACTGTATTATAGCACTATGTTAACTGGTAAAAATGAAAATAAAACTGCAACTAGATGGAAAATTATACAGCTTGTCCGGACTTAGACCCAGTTTTTTTCGCTGACAAGGTGGATGCTCTACCGACTCGGCTAGCCAGATTGCTGTCATACGTTTCTTTGATAAAGGAGTATGTACACATTGTGAATTGTTACCCAGAGTTCGAATATACATTTATGCGAAGATTAATGTGAATATTTCTCGGAACAAGTAAAATGTGCAACCAGCCTGGTACACGCATTCGTGACCTTTCTCTAACATGCACATGCTCTACCAACATGGCTAATAGGTTTGTTCAACTCTACCAACTGGGCTAGCCGGATTGTTCAACTCTACCAACTGGGCTAGCTGGATTGTTTAACTCTACCAACTGGGCTAGCCGGTTTGTTCAACTCTACCAACTGGGTTAGCCGGATTGTTCAACTCTACCAACTGGGCTAGCCGAATTGTTCAACTCTACCAACTGGGCTAGCCGGATTGTTCAACTCTACCAACTGGGCTAGCCGGTTTGTTAAACTCTACCAACTGGGTTAGCTGGATTGTTTAACTCTACCAACAGGGCTAGATGGATTGTTCAACTCTACCAACTGGACTAACTGGATTGTTTAGCTCTTCCAACTGGGCTAGCCGGATTGTTCCACTCTACCAACTGTGATAGCCTGAATGTTCACTTATAGTTTTCTCCTAACTGGATACATACACACACCCAGCACAATAACAAAACAGAGACAATATATATACATAGAACTCCTGAAACAGTTTAACTATCGATAGCAATACTCGGACACCATTTAATATTCGGTAAATGGCGTTAACTAAAGCAAACGTGTAACTTTGACAGATTGGTGTTATTTCTGTTTGTAATTGATGAAGCTCCAAACTGACTTTATTAGAAAATATTTTAAGAAGTTACCTTGTTTCACTACCTCTCCTATCTCCACACCGGAAACATGTGCCATGTATCCCAGATTAACAAATATCACACATCCGGAAAACCAGCTTGTTAAACAATCCAGAATCGGAAGTAAAATTGCATCCCTGAAATAACAAAAAATTAGGACGTGTTAACACTGACCGCAGATGAGCTTTAATACCAATATTCAAATATTAATACACTGTCTGACGTATACAGACGCAATACAGACATCTGATCTTTTAATGTTTTTCTCTATATTATTTTCATCCTCTACCCTTATTGCAGCCTTGTTGTTATTAAACTGCATTTTGGCATTTCATCTAAAGATCTACTATTTACTAAGCCTTCTACTGTTCATGTTTACTTATGTAAATATCCGTCCGTCCGTCTCAACGTTCAAATTAACATGACACAATTACTCATCACATAGAAGGTCAATATGAAGGTGACACCGAATGGCACTCTACTTATTCTGGCTTACAGTTACACTTATTTCCTTTCCTATCATTATATCTGCTTGGCGTGCAGAACGCAATGCTTGTGTCCCCGTTCTCAAGGTCAATGTCACACTAAACAACATTCTGGCACGCATTGATTGATTTCAAATTGATTAGACACGTCTATTCATAAAATCAATGCGACGTGCCTTACCATACACGTGTGTCCTCATTCTATAAGTCACGATCACGCTCAAACTGAAGGTCATTCTGTACATTTGGGCCGAAAGATGGGTAAATATTTGTTGCTTCTAGTTATCAAATCTAGTATCAATCTAGTTTGAAATATGACTTTGAATAGAAACGAATATGAATACTTTATTTAGCATAAAACATAAATACAATGTGTATAGCCTACACATGTTATATTATTTGTCTTCCTTCAATTGTATTATTTAAATAAAAGAAGAAACGAAGTAATATAAGTGCATATAAGTATTTTTTTAGCATGTTGATAAATGAACAATTGTGTTCAATAATAGCTAATGTCATTGCATCTACAGAGATGTTTAACATTATATTTAAGTTGAATCAAGGTGGAAAACATGATAAGAAACATCCTAAAGATACATTAACTATCAGTGAAAGTAGCTGACCTTTCCAAATTGTTATTGAAATCATTATAACTTGCAAGGGTCATGATTCCTCCCCATCCTATCCCTGCAGAGTAGAACATCTGGACCGCTGCATCCCGCCATACTGGTTAAAACATAACATACAAATTGTAAACACAATGTCAACAAGTTAAGGAGAATAAGCACATAAATGAGATGACATGATAAGTGTAGAATAAAACAGCACATTTAAACACAATATCTGACGGGAGGTGTATGTGTCTGGTTGGTGCGTGCGTATGTACATACGTATGCTGTGATAGGCAATACATTGGTATATTCTAAGGTGTTAAAACAAGTCAATGGTAGAAAAATGTTCAAAATACATTTAGATTACCCGAAAACGACAAAAGCTTGTCAAACTGCGGTATTGCGTAGAACTTAAATCCTTCCCATGCGCCGTCAAGCGTTGCCCCTCGGATCAATAAAATTGTCAACAATAAGTATGGGACGGTAGCTGCGACATACATCACCTGTGTATAAAAGATGGCAGTATCCATCGTGTATATAAATAATACTGAAACACAATGGGCAGGCTAAAGGCAACCCACTGTTCTAGGGTGTTACTTGTTCTATGTACATGTATAATTACAAGTATTCTATTTTCTGATTATGTTTATTTTGTCGTGGCCACAGTTTTTTTTTAAATACTACATTTCCTGTTGGACACATATTTTCTCATTTTTGTCACACCCACCTTATAATAAATGCCATCAAATACTTTTAATAATTTAGTTGTTTTAAGGTATACTTTTTTAAAAAAAAATTGATATACAATCACAGTTACCTTGCCAGACGATTTAATTCCTTTGATCAAACATAGGAACACGATTATCCAAGCGCCCAGGAGACAAAGAAGCAACTGCCACCGAATGTAACCCGGATGTTCCACACCCTCTGTAAGTTCATGGAGATTTCTCCTAAAGAAAATAATTGTACATTTTGTGTTAAATGTAGTCTAACTTTAATGTAAATATACCGTAAACTAATGAATAGTTAACCTTTCTTAAAACAGCTCTTACCATGTAAAAATGCCAAAACATAATATGAACACCAATATTCGTGATATGTGAGAAATTTGGTGAATGGCGATGCAAATAAAACACGACAAGATATGATTGGTAAATTGTGTAAAATTATTACTTACACGCAGCCAAAACAGTTGATTTACCAACCTTGCTTTATTCATAAACATTTCTAAATTTCAACTTATATTATATAACATTTCTGTTAAAACACCAATCAGATACAACGATGTGTTGCGGATAACATTTTATCCTGTTTCTGGACATATTTTATCACAAAACGTACGTAACAGCGGTGTAATAAAGTCATAAGACAATGACTGCAAACTAACCAACCGTGTCAAACTATGTGTAATAGACAGTCAGGGTATTGTTTTAGGTAGTTTCTTAAGTTTGGCCAATACAGACGTATTTAGATTCACTGCAACTGAGAAAAAATCTTCACTGTACAAATTTTGAATTTTAATTAATTTTGATTTATAGTTGCCATTTGAGATGGTATAATGAGTTCGACGTAAGAAACTTCGAATTCCAATCGTTCATTTCCAATATTACCTGAATGTGTTGCAATGTAATATAATCGTAATAGAGTGTTTGGCATTTTCTAGATATTTTGAACTTCAGTTACCGCTGCTGAGAGAATTTCAAAATGAAACCATTTTTACCATCTTTTCATCAACGTCAAATGGAGACGGTTTTTGTTTTGGTAATGAAGTTTCCAGCATTGTGTTGGCGAAAAAGGACCAAATAAACTTTTTAACAATGCTAATCATAAATCGTTGTTATATACAACAGCAGTAGCAAAGATAACATATATCACTAGTTTATGCGAAAAACGTTATTGTCGCAAAACGTAAGTTAAATTGGTATGTCAATACTAGTTGAACCATTTAGAACCATTAAGAGCTGTTGACTGAATCTTACATATATGTTTTCATGTTTACAAGATAGGCCGCTGAAATCCAACTGTAAAGTTAACGTTTTCAATGTACTTAAACTTCCCTAATTGTTTCACAACCTTCACGTCTTGAACAATTTGCAAAATCTGATTCAATGCCATAAATTTTATCATCCTTTTTATTTTTTCAATTTACTTTGAATTTCTTGAGGATAAAAAGTCGCTTCACTTAAACCATCCATATTATTGTTGATACATGTATTATGAGATGACTCGTCTGATGAAGCACACGGTGCCTTTGTCCAGTTCGGTAAATTACCTTAATCATTCATACGTATTGTTTTATTTATCCGTAAAAGATCTCCAACATGATGAATGTGTCTGTCTCTTTACAGGTCATGAGCTACAGTGAATGTGCCAATAGCGGATCAGTACCAATAACGGATCAAAAAATGTTTACTTGTAAATTTTCGTCAAAACTACTATGATAATCAAACTAAAAATATAACTGTCATACACATTACCTTTCGAACTTCAGATAAACAAAACGAGAATATAAACATCCGTACAATATGATAATGATTGCGAAACGCTTTGTCACCCATTCCGTTGATACCGGAGATTTTGTCTCGTATTAAACCGAAGTAGATTTGTTCGCTGCATATCTCCATAACGAAACGAGGAATGTACATACTTTTGAGTTTTATTTGATGTCACTACAACAACAAATGGCATATCACTTGATTTTGCTTTTTAAAAAATCTTGACACGAGATTACCAAGGGATTAATACAGGCCCGTCTCAGTACCATTAGCAGATCACATTTTGGATGCGTGACATTTTGAGGGACCATTTCAAAAACCATGTTATCAATTAAATGACATTGTAAACTTGAAAACTTGGGTTGTTTTGATATTCATCATTTGGTGAGCAGTCAAAGACCTCTTTGAATGTTATTACAATGCCTGACTGTCCGTCCGTACGCATGTCTTCACGTTTACAAGTAATGGAAATTGGATGGAATTAGATGTACTGCAGTAGCGTTTTCGTTGGGGGCGTACTCAACTCTGACAAACATATCTTTTTTCTATAACGTTGGAAGCTATAAGACTTAAAAAACTGTTGACTCTTTAATGACATTTCCTATGGCCTTCTTTATCGAAGATGGTCGAGTGAGTTTATTTGTACAAAACGAAAGGCCCGTTAACCATATTTACAGAGAAAGAAGAGGAGCCAATGGCGGTGTGACTCGGTGAAATGGCGATGCGGGAATACCGATGAAACGGGCTTTAACCTGGACAGCAACTAGGCAAGGGTCATAGGTCCAAGCAGGAGTGATGTCTGCGTTCCCCGGCATCATCACTGCTTGGGAAACAGCTTTTAACTGTAATGTTTTATAGAAGTGCATCAGGGCAAATGATGCCACCATTTTTGTTTTCAATGGACTAGTATTTTAGTCCCAGAATCTCGCTTAACATCATAGTATTATATCATTTGTAATGAATTTCATATTTAGTGACATTAGCGAGAGAATATCAATTTAGAACGACGATATAACACGGATAGCCCGTAAGGTTCAAAATTGAGTATTAGTTTGGTGTTTGTTTAGTTATGTAAACTCATTCATATTTAAAAGTTACATTTGTTAGTTTCTTTAATTTGTTATGTAACTGATCATTATAATTATCTGAAATAAATAAGTTTCGTAAATTTCTTTCATTTTGTTACCACAATAAACATAACATTTGTTAACTGATTTAACAGTTTACACATTGGCATTGAAATGGTGTGTGAAGAAATGTTTAAACATTTCTGAAGTATTTATTGATTTTGGCTCTATCTACCAAACTTAATTCTTATGTTCTATGCATGCAGTATTTCAATGTTTGCTTGAAATTTTACGTGCACAGAAAATGCACAATGGCGAAGAATTAATTCCTTGTCTATATGATACGAAATCTCTTCCAAGTTTTTCATTCACACTTATCCAGGCTGGTATAACTAAAATAGTTCTAAACTGTCAGTGTAATTTATGGTTTGATGACCCCAGTTGGTCCGACAAAAAAGATAATAAAAGTGTTGTTTTAACTTGCTGAATGATTTAGGAAACTTATTTTCCTTCAGTTTCACCAATGAACTATAAGACTACAAGGTGCTCTTGTACATTTCTGTTTACCTCACTCAGCTCATCAAAAATAATATTTGTTTGCTGTGCTCCGACCCAGTATTTTTCATGCGGGTACGAAGCTAGCTATTTTTTCATTAGTCAAATTTTTATTTTTTAAACAAAAATGGACAGAAATTATGAAAGTCAATAAAAAGTTTGGGTAGCTGCAATTATGAGTGAGTTGGTAGGAGCATGGCAAGCATTTTTTAAGAACGGCACAATATCATTTAAATTGTGACTGTCTGTCAAGGCCCATGGAAAAGTCAATGTGATGTTTTGAGATATTCCCTGAGGACGGAAAAAGCGCTTATATCACGTGATCTGTTAATGGTGTAGTTGATCCGTTATTGGTGCTTCCGCAGCCTCTTGTAAATTGTTCATACCCATGTAACGGTGAACCAGTTCAAGGAAAAGTTGGCTGGTGTGTTCAGAGGGAATATTTTTCTTTCAGTTAACATATTTTCTAAAATAGTTCAAGCGGTTAGATTAGTGTATGCAGCGATTGTTTCACTAGTGATCCGCTATTGGCACATTCACTGTACTTCTTCTTTATTGACTGTTCTCCGTGACCGAAACTAGGCTGAAATTTATACTTCGGTGTTTGTAAGAAAAACCTGTTTTACGACCATGTTCACATTTAGAATGTATTGTTCAGAGATCAGAGAAGAAATTTCGTTCCAATAACCCTTATATTAAAAATGAGATTGTTGGTACATTATATCTTAATTTGTCCAAGGCTTTCGACTTAGTTGACCATGACGTACTTGTTCCAAAATTGAAAATGTACAAGTTTAGCAGAAATACGATAAAATGGTTTTCCTCATATTTAGAAAAAAATAACTCATTATACTCAAATTTCTGGTATAGCTTCAGAGTTCCGCAAAGTAAATGCTGGTTATAAAGAAATGTAATTCATTACTGTATCGTCTATCTCGCATCAAAGTATTTCTTTCTGTACCAATGCGTAAGTTGTTTTAATGCTGACATTTTACCACATTTAGATTACTGTTGTGTAATATGGGGAAATTGTCATGTTTCACTTGTAGATAAAATTGTTAAGTTTCAAAACCGAGCTGCTAAACTTATTCTCGATAAAAATTACGATACTCCTTCTACAGAATTATTCACAGAGCTTAAATGGATGACGTTTCCTGAAAGAGCTAAATTTCAAAAAGCAGTACTTATATTTAAATCATTTAATAACCAGGCTCCTGCATATCTCAAAAAACATTTACTCTAACAGCTAATGTTCATACACGCACACTACGGTCATCCTCTTATCTACAGTTGTATTCTCCTAAGCCTAATTCTGAAATGTTTCGAAATGCGTTTGCTTTATCAGGTTCTTCTTTGTGGAATTCTATTCCGTCTTATATAAAAAATGCAAATTCTATTATTCAGTTCAAAGCTTTATTTTAACAATGGAGTAAAAATTCCAATAAATCAGGTAGCTCTTATCAAAATTGATATACATTCACACACACATATAGATATAATCTACTTGTTTACTTCTTTTGTTTATATGTTAAATTAATGTTGTACTTTGTATATATGTTGAGAGCCTCATGGAAGATTGAATTTATTCAAATGAGTTCTCTCGTAAATAACAGTCTTTATTATTATTGTATTGTTATTATTATTATATTGAAGATATTCGTACAGCGCGTATATCGAGGGTTTATACGTTTCAAGGTAGCGCGTTTTCGCTTCTTGTCTTGTTTTATCACATATTCACGTAGCCAATCTACATTTCGTTATTTTGTTTGGCCCACCTAGACTCATACAACAGCACTTCAAAACGTAACAAGATGTCACACTACAGAACAAAATACATTCATAGGGCAAAGGTTTTAAACAAACTCGATATACGAGTACATGTTCTAAACAAACACAATTTTATGAACCCATTTTTCAAAATTGAGGATAGTGATAAAGATTCTATGGGTGCAAAGACAGACAGACAGACAGACAGACAGACAGACAGACAGACAGACAGACAGACAGACAGACAGACAGACAGACAGACAGACAGACAGACAGACAGACAGACAGACAGACAGACAGACAGACAGACAGACAGACAGACAGACAGACAGACAGACAGACAGTGTTATGATAATAGGCAAGCTAGTCATCATAAGGTAGTAAGGTAAGGTAATAGTCATTTATTTTGTTGTGCTTATAGCTTCATTTTAAAACACCGCAGCATAAGTAATTGGTAGAGCGTCCGCCTCGCATACGGAGGTCGTATATTCGATCCCCAGCCGGGTATTTACATTATGATTCGGTTATTTTTCATTCTGATGTGGTTCGGTATCATTCTAATGTAGTCATAATTACTGAGGCTTTTGCGCTAAGAAAAAGTACCTTGATTACAATGACTGCTTCTTAACTATATCCACTTAAATGAAATACTGAAAATTCGATGTTTAAATTTGATATTTTACAATATTTGACTGTTTGTTTGTGAATATCTTACCTATTTTTATATATTGTGTGTCTATGCCATGTTTGTTTAAATATTATTTGTAAATGGACATAGGCAATTGTGTATTGTCGTTATGCCAATAAAACTGAAACTATATATTTTGATGCACTGTTTCGTTTTGAATTGCTTTGTTGTCGTTCTTACGTGGTACAATATCATTCTAATATGGTCAATTTTAATTTGATATACATTGGAAGTGGTTTGTTGTCGTTCTTATGTGGTCCAATCTCACTCTGATGTGGTAACTTTACAATCTTATGTGGCTACCTGTCGTTTTGCTGTGGTAACTTTTAATTACGATGCGGTCAGCTCACATTATGATGAGGCAAATTACATTTTAAATTAATATATTTCTTGACAAAAATAGTTTTGAAAGTGAAAATTAGATGTCAGACAATTTCCAGTCCAAGATTTCATACCTTTTTACTAGTAGTTTTAAGGGGTAATGAGGAGGGATGTCAAACAAAAACTAATGTCCCCAATCTGTTTTATAGTCAGTCATTCAGTAATTATTGCCTATATAAGTTTGATAAAATAGTATTAAAAACGAAGGTATAATGCAATGTGGGATATTAGTTAATGGTCATTAGTATACAGCAAGTTCGGTATTTGGTTTGAACTTCTGATGAGTAATGGGCTATCACGAACTTGTTTATGATTTAACTGACTTTTTGATAATTAGAGTGCATTAAACATATATAAAAGAAAACAAACTGCGCTTTTTGTTAGTTTGTGTGTGAGGTTGGAATACATCTTAATTACATTTGTGAACTGGAGAAGCTTGTGTGTCCAGGCACGGTACGCATGCCACAACATTTAGTCGTGAGCTCCAATGTTATTGGAGGATAAGCTGACTGCTTCAATCATTGAAAAGTTACAATCTGAAGACCGACTTTGACACCTTTTTATAACTACTTAATAATTTAACTATTTTCTAATTCTAAAGTAGATTTCAAAATAAAAAAAATAACAGAAAACAGTTTTATATCCATATTTTAGTATACAGCGACTAATAATACAACATACTTACTCCCAAAACTCCTCCGTGGGTGTTTTTCTAACAATCTGCGATGCATTTGAGGCTATCACTTTGGCAGTTGTGGCCACAACATTGTATGTGATATTATATGTAACATTTGTCATACTGGTATTTGCCAAATCTAGTTTTGATGCTGATAATGGCATTCTCAAGTAGCATGCTTCAGTATTCCATTCGTTATCGCAGTGACTCCATGGTAGTTTTGAACTGAATGACATGGCGAAGTAGTAGAGGGTCCAAGACATAATTACGTTATAGTATACAGCGACAATCCCTGTCATCACCACCATCCCATACCCGATCCCTTCAATAGAACAGGGGTTTAGTTTAAATTTATTTATTTTACGTCGGTTGTGAAACAAGTCATTACAACTTATACAAATCACGGTCGGAGTCTTCACAGTCGGAGTCTTCACGGCCGGAGTCTTGACGGTCGGACGGTCGGAGTCTTCACGGTCGAAGTCTTCACAGTCGGAATCTTCACGACCGGAGTCTTCACGGCCGGAGTTTTCATGGTCGTACGTTCGGAGTCTTCACGGTCGGACGGTCGGAGTCTTCACAGTCGGAGTCTCCACAGTCAGAGTCTTCACGACCGGAGTCTTCACGGTCGGACGGTCGGAGTCTTCACGGTCGGACGGTCGGAGTCTTCACGGTTGGACGGTCAGATTCTTCACGGCCGGAGTCTTCACAGTCAGAGTCTCCACGACCGGAGTCTTCACGGTCGGACGGTCGGAGTTTTCACGGTCGGACGGTCGGAGTTTTCACGGTCGGACGGTCGGAGTCTTCACGGCCAGAGTCTTCACAGTCAGAGTCTCCACGACCGGAGTCTTCACGGTCGGACGGTCGGAGTTTTCACGGTCGGACGGTCGGAGTTTTCACGGTCGGACGGTCGGAGTCTTCACGGCCAGAGTCTTCACATTCAGAGTCTCCACGACCGGAGTCTTCACGGTCGGACGGTCGGAGTCTTCATGGTCGGACGGTCGGAGTCTTCATGGTCGGACGGTCGGAGTCCTCACGGTCGGATGGTCGGAGTCTTCACGATTGGAGTTTTCACGGTCGGACGGTCGGAGTCTTCACGGTCGGATGGTCGGAGTCTTCACGATTGGAGTTTTCACGGTCGGACGGTCGGAGTTTTCACGGTCGGACGGTCGGAGTCTTCATGGTCGGACGGTCGGAGTTTTCACGGTCGAACGGTCGGAGTCTTCACGGTCGAAGTCTTCACGGTCGAAGTCTTCACAGTCGGAATCTTCACGACCGGAGTCTTCACGGCCGGAGTTTTCATGGTCGGACGTTCGGAGTCTTCACGGTCGGATGGTCGGAGTCTTCACGGTCGGACGGTCGGAGTCTTCACGGTCGGACGGTCGGAGTCTTCACAGTCGAACGGTCGGAGTCTTCACGGTCGAAGTCTTCACGGTCGAAGTCTTCACAGTCGGAATCTTCACGACCGGAGTCTTCACGACCGGAGTTTTCACGGTCGGACGGTCGGAGTCTTCACGGTCGGACGGTCGGAGTCTTCACGGTTGGACGGTCGGAGTCTTCACGGTCGGAGTCTTCACAGTCAGAGTCTCCACGACCGGAGTCTTCACGGTCGGACGGTCGGAGTCTTCATGGTCGGACGGTCGGAGTCTTCATGGTCGGACGGTCGGAGTCCTCATGGTCGGAGTCTTAACAGTCGGAGTCTTCACGACCGGAGTCTTCACGGTCGGACGGTCGGAGTCTTCACGGTCGGATGGTCGGAGTCTTCACGATTGGAGTTTTCACGGTCGGACGGTCGGAGTCTTCACGGTCGGACGGTCGGAGTCTTCACGCTCGAACGGTCGGAATCTTCACGGTCGGAGTCTTCACAGTCGGAGTCTTCACAACCGGAGTCTTCACGGTCGGGCGGTCGGAGTCTTCACGGTCAGACGGTCGGAGTCTTCACGGTCGGAGTCTTCACAGTCGGAGTCTTCACGACCGGAGTCTTCACGGTCTGACGGTCGGAGTCTTCGCGGTCTGGCGGTCGGAGTCTTCACTGTCAGACGGTCGGAGTCTTCACGGTCGGAGTCTTCACTGTCGGAGTTTTCACGATCGGACGGTCGGAGTCTTCACGGTCGGAGTCTTCACTGACGGAGTCTTCATGACCGGAGTCTTCAGGGTCGGACGTTCGGAGTCTTCACGGTCGGAGTCTTCACGGTCGGAGTCTTCATGAGTAGAACCCATTACTTAGCTTGTGCTGAAACAGTGTCTTGCTCAAGGACACCACATGTAGCCGTGGGGTAGGATCGAACCCCGAACCCTCCGATCCTGAGTTCGGGGGTTGATACACAGAGAATTCCCGCTTATGTCACCAATGTCAAACATGTGGATATGTGTGAATTTATCATGATTATATTACATTAATATACCACAATATACGAATAAGTTCTCCTTTAATTAAAATGTAACATCTATCATGCTCCATATGGTTTAATGGCAGGCCCATTATGTACTGTGTATCTTGTTAATCAACGTCATGCATGGCGTATAAATGTATCATTAATTTTTTATATTATTTTATACATTCATTATACAATCATGCTTACTTGTTGCGCCATTTCTAACAAAAGTGAAACGCATATAACATAATCAATGATAGTAGCTTTACAAAAATAAAACTACCCCAAAAAAATAATAAAGACATATAACACCTACATTAAAACGATGCATGACGAGACAAAATCAGATAACGACTAGATCAAGTAAGATAAGTTATGTGTAGACGGCTACAGTTACCATATATTGTGTCTTTTTTTGGTGATCGTATATCATATTGTTTTTTGTCGCATGTCGTTGTGAGATAGTTCTTTCTCTAATTCTGCTCATACAGTTGATTCAGATTTTCACCATCATGGTGTAGGAATATAAAATCTTACTGGGTATTACGTTCTGTTAAAATATTGCTTCAAAATTGGCGACAAAACAGTTATCCTTTGGTAAAAACGAAAATCCACCACGAATTATTCTTTTTTCATGCATTTCAAACTAACTGAATTATTATGTCTTGACCAATTTAACATATCATCTTTTTACCACATTCCATTATAAGACGTTACACCATTTAACGTGAGTCAGACATACTTAGTTATTACATGTAGGTCTACTATTAGTTTAACCTCGACTGCGCAGTAATCACAGAGCTAATGTGAATCGCTCTCGAATTCGCTTCTTGGATAGAGCCAGAACTGAGGCCAACATGTCGAGCTGGGGATGGAGCCCGCAACTACCGTCCCGCTGTTGATACGTCAGGTCACATGGAGGAAGTATAAACATGACCGAACATAATCGAACATAATAGAGGCACTCTCAGGGGTTTGGGAGATCTGTTGAACATTGGCCATTACTTTCAGGGATTCAAGGATCAATTTTAGACCTAATTATATAGATCTGGGGGAAATATTTTTGAGGAACTATGGCAAATACTTTTTGGGATCTGGGAAGCATAGGCCATTACTTAAAGTGATCCAGGGAACAAGAACACTCCTGGTAGGGCCTCAAAATAAAAAAAATCTGGTACGCAAGAAAATTCTACTTTCAATGACACGTGATCTTTTAAAATTTCTTAAATTCAGAGACATCTAATACATGTATGCTTAAAGTGTGTACCTTTCAGTAGGGGGACGCATATCCAGGCTCTACCGGGTCCCAGGTTCGAATATTGTGCGTAAGACATCTCCAAGAAGAATATTGGGAAGGCACAAATAAACATGAAGATGAAATATGGTACCAGGAAAGCTCCTGTAATGGAAATAATATTGGTGAGTGGAAGCAGTATATTACGCAAACATGTCACGCATAAACATATATATACATAAATATATATAACAATGTCTATTTTAACTCTTTTTTTATAAAAATTTTCGGCTTTTATGTATATTTAATAACAAAAAAAACCCCGAGATAAAATATGTTGTTTTATATATATATATATTCTACTTACCTACCTAGAGAGAGAGAGAGAGAGAGAGAGAGAGAGAGAGAGAGAGAGAGAGAGAGAGAGAGAGAGAGAGAGAGAGAGAGAGAGAGGGGTGTGAGAGAGAGAAAGAGAAAGAGAGAGAGAGAGAGGGGGGTGTGCGAGAGAGAGAGAGAGAGAAGAGAGAGAGAGAGAGAGAGAGAGAGAGAGAGAGAGAGAGAGAGAGAGAGAGAGAGAAATTAAATTTCAAAAAGAAGTGAAAAACAGTTAATTACATTCAAATTATCCTTATCTTAAATATCTATTGATCTATCCTCTGCTGCTTCATCCCAGAATGTGATTATATCACATTATTTCACAATTTTAATCATTTTGAGTACCTAATGTTACTTGAATACGTAATATTAATAGTTCATAACATGAACAAATAAGCTAAAAACGAAATAAAAGGGAATCTTAAAGTGTCATAAAATGTTTGGAAAGCCCAGTAAAGTGGGTAACAAGAGACGAGTGTTTATGCTGTGTTTATCTGATATAGTTATTGCTAAAATGTGTGTGATATTTCCTATCTAGTTAATACGTTTCTTGCAATTTCAACATGCATTTTAATATCTTCGTTACAAATATTAATGATTACAACATAATTAGAACAATTTGTTTTATTTATTCTTTAGAAAAAGAAAACCATACATTACATTATACTTTGCTTACTAGTCGTATTTCTATTTTGCTTTGTTAATTAATTTCTTATAATCCTTTAATTACGCATATGTTTTTTGGGGAAAATGAATGATTGAATAATAATATAAATAATGATGATAAAACTACGACTGAACTTTCCTTTCAATTTCAAGTGCTTGCACATACTCATACTAGTAGACAATACGGTACGAACATTTTCTTTAGTTTTTTGGTTATTTTCAAAGAAAATAGCATTGCAATTTGACGATGGCGGCCATTTTTAATGTCATTAAATAAAATAAATTCCCCAAAGATGACAAGGTGTCATACAATGGATTCTCATTAAGTACACTCTGGAAACTAAAAACTGCAAAAAAACTTGTATCTACCCCTTTGCAAGGATCAGCTTCAGTTCTCCTTATTAACGGTAATAATGAATACACAAATCGTGAACTGTGTTTTACGGCACTTCTACACATAAAATGCATATTTCATTTTGAGCACGTGAAAACTGATAAATAATATAATGCTTACTGTTATCATTTAAAAATTATTTTGGGCCGGGACAGATTAGCTCAGTCGGTTACGCGTCTGACTATCAATTCAGAGGTCGTCAGTTCGAATTCCCGCCCGACCACAATCTCTGTGATGGTTGATATACGACATTGTGTCTTATTATCATTCGTCTCTCGCCGCTGATCCAAGTAGGAAAGTTATCAGTTACCTGCGGTGATAGGTGTGCTCGAGACCTGGTTAACCTTTCAGGATTCGTGGAAACAATGGTTAGGTTAACTGATCGTCTGTTAGCCCCCGATGTCAAAAAAGACGCTAAATAGTCAATCAATCAATAATTATTTTAGGCTGACATGAAAGTTTTAAGGTAATTCTTTAACTGTTTTATAAATTCAAACTTAAAAGAAAAAAAGACTGAGCTTGTTAGTTTACATCAGTGTTGTAAACACACATATAGCTTGTGTGATTGTTCACACATCACAGTAACGCCCCCTTTTTTCCCATGGTAACATGATTCTAACGCTTAAAAATCCTATGTAAACTTTGGTTTTGAAATATACTGAACGGTACAGTTAACCCGCCATCTGACCTTTACTGTACCCGACATTTTATGAATATTTTAAAAAATGTATAAAGCAATTTGTTTGAAATTTAGACTTGAATTAAAGAGAAGATTACTATGTAAAAGCGCCCATACATACTTGTTTATTTTTGTCGTATTTATTATTATAACGCTACTCAATATTTTGACGAAGATATTAACAATACAAAAGTGGCGGGTTAGCTGTTCCGTTCTGTATATATTCAATATGGTTTATAGTGGTTGTGATTTCTTGCTGCAGATGAGTAGAACGAACAAGTGATGGCATAGGATATACTGCAATAACACACCCCTGTCGTTAAAAAGTGACTTTTATAGGATTTCATTGATACATGTATGTATTTATGACCTTTTGACTTCTTTTTTAAAAAAACAACATCTTAGGGTGTTACTGCAACCTCTTAAAAAACTAAGCTGGTCAACCTACCAGTTATTGTGCATTTTTATGTGAGTATACATTTCTGCTATGAAAAAATATATATGGATTTCTTTCATATCGTGGGAATCCTAGCCCTTATTTTATATAGAACAAAGAACCAAATTCAACTGTGCAGTGAGACCTATAGCTTGTGTGCTGTCTAACATACCTCCTCCATTCTTGTAGCAGAGATAGGGGAATCTCCAGATGTTGCCAAGGCCTACCAAGCAACCAATACACGAAAATAAAAACTCGTACCAACTCTTCCATTTGCCGCGTCCTGCCATTCTGTAAAAATAAAACCATACTTTTGTACGTTTGTACATAAAAAGGTATTGATCTGTTTCAGTTGACTAACACACTTAAGGGATTAAGAGGCCTTCGATATTACCCATACTTAACAGACTAACTAACTAATGCAGTAATAGTAGTATCTCTATTTTCGTCTCATCTAAGTACATATCATATACTAAAACAAAGACATGAATATTCAAACTTGCACATAGCTATTCTTAAAGAATTATAAGATACACTTAGCATTACATATGCTAACCAGTACAAAGCACAATTAATTCACATGTGAAAGATATGACAATATTGCTAATCTTTATTAATAATCAAAGTACTTAAGTGCTTATGTTGGCGAAACATAATTATAAGACGTAAATTGTCGCTGTTGTTTTTTTGTAATAGACAAACAGAAGCAAGTCAGTTTGCACACGTTAAAGTAGAATAATCCCGTTACCACAGGTAACAAAATCTACATGGTCTAAAGGTTGACCCTGTTTTCGAATAAGTCAGAAAAGGTTACTGAATGTGTTGCCTTTGAAAGCTGCTATATAGTAGAAATGTTAATAATTCATAAATTTGGCAAATGTCCAACTCCAACATATTTGTTCAAGCCAATGATTTGAGATTTGTATATACAACTCAAGTCTGTGATATTTTCAGAAATGCCAAGCTTTCTATCATATATGAGTTATCAAAGTGCCGAAATTTCACTTTGAGGTATATTCATTTATTATTTTCTTTATTGATTTCTCTAAAGCAACAGGGAAACAGTTCGTTAAAACACGAACTGTAGAAATGTGTCTGTCGGCATTAATAGTTAATTCTTAAACTTATAGTTTTCCACTGCCCTAAAACGCCCCTCATAAACTGGACCGCAGTAGCCAAAAATGTTAAAAGGCGCCGACTTTTAGACGCATCTGGGTATTGCGTATTTTTGCTGAGGAAACAGTGACATTCATGCTTTGACTTTAATATGTTTAAGTGGAAATAATAAATAGTTCCAATTATTGTAAATCTATGAAATATTTATAAAATTATTAAAAACTAGCACAGACATTATACATAACTCGATCGGTCTCAAATTAGTTTTAGGAATGTACGTTGACAACCTTTAGTTAATTTTAAAACATTTGGGAGAACTCGCCAGTGACATGATCGCCTTTAGATATATCTATTGTTAGAACGAGTATTGGTGCCGATTAATCCGATAATTTTTGTGTTGATTGTTTATTTGGATAAGGGACAGATCTAGAAAAGTTTCCTTCCCTGTACAATTGTTTAAAACGATAGAAAATAAAGGACTTACATTAGTCTTTGCCGAAATATATGGCTCTTGCGCAAAGGGATATATACTCTGTGACCTAGATTTGCAACCATTAATTGGTACATGTATTGCGTATTGGCACTGAATTGATACGATATACATTGGTAATATTTAACTGCTGGATTATTGATTGATTGATTGATTGCATATTTAGCGTCATTTTTATGCCATCGAAGGCTAACAGACGATCAGTTAACCTAACCACTGTTTCCTGGGATTAACCAGTACTCGAGCACACCCCATCTCCGCAAGTAACTGATAACTTTCCCACTTGAATCAGTGGTGAGAGACGAATGATAATGAGACACAATGTCGTATATAAATCATCACGGAGACTGTTGCCGGGCGGGGGATGCGAACTCACGACCCCTGGATTGATAGTCAGACGCGTAACCGACTGAGCTAATCGGGTCCGGCTACTGCTGGATGAAAAATAACTTTACGTTGTGTGTGTTAAAGCTGCACGTTGTTTTGGGGTTTTTGAGTGGTTATTAGGTTTTCAAACGAAATTGTTCAACTCAACTCTGGTACACGTATTCATGTGTTTAACTAGTTTTGTTATATTGATTAGAGATAATTAATAGCACAGAATAAATACGTTTTTTTTCTCATCTGTATATATATATATATATATATATATATATATATATATATATATATATATATATATTTAATTATACTTTCGTTGCCATGCCACATAGCAACAGTGTCCTTGCTAATTAATGATAATAACTTATGTGGACAGTGCTTAATTCGAGAAATTCTGTGAAGTGACGTCAGCTAGTGTGAAATATGACAAAACATTAAACACCAGACATAAATAAAATAAGATACACCCCTAACGGTGCAAATATTTCTAATACTAACGTTCGTGACTGTAATTCTTTATTTAACTTAACCATAATGACATCGTTAGTTTCTAATAAATGACATGTGAGATACCGTGTCACTATTAGACATAAAATTAACACGAAGTAATTACACGAGAAACAAGACTATCATTGATCCGTTAACTTACTCAAAATCTGTGCGGTATGTTTGCAGGTGTTAAATCATTGATAAGTAGGACATGTTGCCATAGAATGGGTGCATTGAGATTATATATTCGAATGAAGTTTGTTTATTGACGGCAATTCAGAGTGGCTGGGAAAAAAGTAACAGTGAGACACAATGTCCTATCCTTCAAAACTATTATGTGACATTTAAAAAATAATCTATATATGCAACAATGTTCTGCCAGCCTCATAGTCAGATAGCCACTTCAATATATTTTCAGCCAGTAACATGTAATCACTGCATTCGTGAGATATACAGGTGTTTCATTCGTGGGATATACAGGTGTTTCATTGATGAGATACACAGGTGTTTACTTTCTTTGCACGTGCGAGTATATATCTAACTGTTCAACACATTGATTGCCTTCGTTGTATAATTTATTATGAATTTAAAATATAAACCAAAATTGTCCAATTTAATCGTTATTTATATTTAGAAAGTGGATGTACATTCACTGGAAATTTCTATAAGAGAAAGTAAGCTCTACTGAATTTACCACATCAACTCAGTTAAATTAGTTTTTCATTTATTGGTATTTGATTTGCATGGTTTATTATTTGTTCTGTTGTTGTTTATAACTGTTTATAAAAAGCGATGTAGGAATCCTCCGTGGCTGAGTGGTCTAAGGCGCCGTCTCAAGATCACTTACCTCTCACTGCTAAGGTCATAGGTTCGAGTCCCGATCTCTCCAAAAATATTATGTGAAAAAGTTTCTATACAGTGATTCTACTCAGGTCTTCCTCCACCAGTAAAACTGGATATACCACATATAACCTGAAATGTGTTGAAAATGGCGTTAAATACCATTAAAGAAAATAAAAAAAATAAAATCGATGAGCTTATTTTTTAGAACGTGGATAAAACGTAAAACTAGAAGCATGTACCTATCAAAACTAGTGAACACAGTTTTACTACGGCCAGATTGTTATACTAGTAGTTATTGAAATATTGTGATGCACCAGTGGAGTTTTATACATGTTATTAATGCATTAAACATTCACCTAAGATAAAACCTTACGATATGTCATGTAGCACACATATCGAAGATGCTATCTTATTGATTTATATGTACATTTCATGATTTTATTAAGTGTTAACCTTTGTGGGATATCTAAGACATTTTCATGTCAACACAATTTGAGCCTATCTTTGTCAATTTTTTTGCTTTATGTGAGTGACGAAAATAAAAAAAAAAGTTTTAATGTAGCACTCATGTTGCACGTCATTACTGATATGGTCCCCTCTTTACTTCCAAGATTTGAGAAGACATATGCTGTTTAAAGGGAGTCAGGATAAGACGTTATAAATATGTTAAAAAATACAAAAAATTTTGAATAGATAAAAAACATCTCATTACAATTAATACAATAAAATCCGAAAGGTTTGGTATATGAAATACACCAAAACGTGACATAATCGATGTTTAAATTGGAGTGGTAAATTTGAAACGAAATTCCCATTCCAAAATTAGACAGCACTTGCGTCATTTGGACTCTGTCTTAGATGAAACAAATTTTACATCGCGTGAATCTGTATGACGGATTAATTTGAAATCAAAATGATATCACGTTACTCATTTAATACGTCACAAAATATGTAGCTATTTTAAGCGGATAATCTATTTTAGTCTAGCCTAGGGGCATAAACTCCCTTTTAATATATTATTTTAGCATGTTTAAATGGAAATCCTTTTGGTATCGCGGGATCAATGAATATATATTTACGCATGACCTATTGGAAAAAAATTTTAAAGCCAATTTTAAAATTTTGAAACATCCTGATAATCAAATTCCCTTTAAACACTAAACCGTATTAGATCAAATTGATATAGAATCTACATTTAACTTTAAATGTCAATGCTTTATCTAAAATGTTTTGCAATGGAACTCCTATCATATACGAAGGCAAGATAGACTATATGAGTTTTTGAAAATGTTTTAATTAGAATCAACATGTACTCTGGCATATCTCGATTGAAAGTGTGTTTGAAGCGGCATGTAAAGTACACATACACAATAAAAGCATTAAACGCGTACTTATTACATTAATTTTTATCATACTATAAGGGAAACACTAACAGTTCAGAAAAACGTATATATAAAGCGAGGAAAATTTGCACTTTACAGACAGTGCAAGAAAGCTAAGAGTTTCGATTCAAGTTTACACATAGTTACGAAAATAAAATTTATTAATAGAACATGAACCAGTTATTTATACGATTGTGAAATAATGTTTTGGTGATACTGGTATTATTGACAAAGTGCAAGTTAATGTCGCTAACTTTAGTAGACTTAATGTATGAACAGCCACTCCAAATGTGATTATATACACAGCGAAACAGGCGATATTTCTTTTTCAACCAAAAACATGGTATATTGGTCAACCTGTTTACATCAAAATATAGACTTAAAGTTCTATACTTATCTGAACACATGACCTAGCTCATAGCCTAAACAATTCATTTCTCTTTAAAGTAGTTAATAATATTATGTTGAGTTATCGCCACATAAGAGCCTGCAATCACATGCCTTTCCTAACGCCAAATGGTCCGAAATACAAGTTGGCGAAAATGGAATATATAACTAAATGTCAAACGGAACATGTTATGTGATTTTGATGTTAATTTCGCCTTAAAAGGATCACAATATGTGTATTTGATTGTGATTTAGTCTAAAAGTATAATGATATGTGCATTTGATTTTAATTGAGCTCAACTGGGTCATGATATATATGTTTCATGTTGATTTAATCATAAAAGGTCCATGCTATGTGTAATTGGTGTTCATTTAGCCTAAAACGAATCATGATATGTGTAGTACAAGTTTATTTAGCCTAAAATGGATCATGCTACATGTATACTGATTGTCCCTAAAAAGGATCGTGCTATATGTATACTGATTGTCCCTAAAAAGGATCATGCTATATGTATACTGATTGTCCCTAAAAAGGATCATGCTATGTGTATACTGATTGTCCCTAAAAAGGATCATGCTATGTGTATACTGATTGTCCCTAAAAAGGATCATGCTATGTGTATACTGATTGTCCCTAAAAAGGATCATGTAAGGTATGTTTCATCTTGCTTTTCCTAAATTATTATAATAATAAAGCCTAGAAAGGATCATGCTGTGTGTATTTCATGTTTGATGTGGCCTAGAAAGGATCTTGCAATGTGTATTTCATGTTTGATGTAGCACAGAAAGGAGGACCATGCTATGTGTATTTTATGTTTGATGTAGCCAAAAAAGGATAATGCTATGTGTATTTCATGTTTGATGTAGCCTAGAAAGGATAATACTATGTGCATTTCATGTTTGATGTGGCCTAGAAAGGATAATACTATGTGCATTTCATGTTTGATGTAGCCTAGAAAGGATAATGCTATGTGTATTTCATGTTTGATTTAGCCTAGAAAGGATCATGCTATGAGTAATTTTTCATGATATGTGTATTTAATGTTTGCTTTAGCCTAGAAAGTATCATGCTATGTGTACTTTATGTTCAATGTAGCCTAGAAAGAATCATGCTATGTGTATTTCATGTTTGTTGTATCCTAGAATTGATCATGATATGTATTTTTCAAGTTTGATATAGCCTAGAAAGAATCATGCTATGTGTATTTTTTCACGATATGTGTATTTAATGTTTGCTTTAACCTTAAAAGTATCATGCTATGTGTACTTTATGTTCAATGTAGCCTAGAAAGAATCATGCTATGTGTATTTCATGTTTGTTGTATCCTAGAATTGATCATGATATGTATTTTTCAAGTTTGATATAGCCTAGAAAGGATCATGCTATCTATATTTCATGATTGATGTAGCACAGAAAGGAAAATGCTTTGTGTTTTTTATGTTTGGTTTAGCCTAGAAAGAATCATGCTATGTGTATTTCATGCTATGTGTATTTCATGTTGGATGTAGCCTAGAAAGGGCCATGATATGTGTATTTCATGTTTGATGTAGCCTAGAAAGGATAATGATATGTGTATTTCATGCTATGTGTATTTCATGTTTAATGTAGCCAAGAAAGCATCATACTATGTGTATTTTATGATAGTTGTATTTCATGTTCGATGGAGCCTAGAAACGGTCATGCTATGTGTATTTCATGTTTAATGTAGACTAGAAAGGATCATGCTATGTGTTTTTCATGTTTGATGTAGCCAAGAAAGGTTCATGCTATGTGTATTTTAGGTTTGACTGAGACCTAGAAAGGATAATGTTATGTGTATTCCATGTTTGATGTAGCCTAGAAAGGACTATGAGAATTATGTGAATTTCATGTTTGTTATAGTCCAGAAATGATCACGCTATATGTATTTCATGTTTGATGTAGCCTAGAAAGGATCATGCTATGTGTTTTTCATGTTTGATGTAGCCTAGAAAGGACCATGATATGTGTATTTCATGTTTGATGTTGCATAGAAAGAATCATGAAATGTGTATTTCATGATTAATGTAGCTTAGAAAGAATCATGCTATGTGTATTTCATGTTTGATGTAGCCTAGAAAGGATCATGCTATGTGTATTTCATAGTTGATGTAGCATCCTGCCTCAGTCCTACTGGACTAGAGAAGTTAGCTACAAGAATGCATTTGCGCCTTTGTATTTATTTACGTGCCTTGCTTCTAATGGACTAGAGAAGTTAGGTACAAGTCTGCATTTGCGCCTTTATATCTATTAACGTGCCTCGCTTCTACTGGACTAGAGAAGTAAGGTACAAGTATGTTTTTGCGCCATTATCCTTATTAACGTGCCTCAGTCCTACTGGACTAGAGAAGTTAGGTACAAGTATGTTTTTGCGCTTTATCTTTGTTAACGTGCCTCAGTCCTACTGGACTAGAGAAGTTAGGTACAAATATGCATTTGTGCTTTTATCCTTATTTACCTGCCTCAGTCCTACTGGACTAGAGAAGTTAGGTACAAGTATGTATTTGTGATTTTATCCTTATTTACCTGCCTCAGTCCTACTGGACTGGAGAGGTTAGCTACAAGTATGCATTTGCGCCTTTATATCTATTTACGTGCCTCAGTTCTACTGGACTAGAGAAGTTAGGTACAAGTATGTATTTGTGCTTTTATCCTATTTACCTGCCTCAGTTCTACTGGACTAGAGAAGTTAGCTACAAGTATGCATTTGCGCCTTTATATCTATTTACGTGCGTCAGTCCTACTGGACTAGAGAAATTAGGTACAAGTATGTTTTTGGGCATTTATATCTATTTACGTGCCTTGGTTCTACACGACTAGAGAAGTTAGGTACAAGTATGTTTTTGCGTATTTATCCTTATTAATGTGCCTCAGTCCTACTGGACTAGAGAAGTTAGATACAAGTATGTATTTGTGCTTTTATCCTTACTTACCTGCCTCAGTCCTACTGGACTAGAGAAGTTAGGTACATGTATGTATTTGTGCCTTTATCCTTATTAACGTGCCTCAGTCCTACTGGACTAGAGAAGTTAGCTACAAGTATGCATTTGCGCCTTTATATCTATTTACGTGCGTCAGTCCTACTGGACTAGAGAAATTAGGTACAAGTATATTTTTGGGCATTTATATCTATTTACGTGCCTCGGTTCTACTGGACTAGAGAAGTTAGGTACAGGTATGTTTTTGCGCCTTTATCCTTATCAACGTGCCTCAGTCCTAATGGACTGGAGAAGTTAGGTACAAGTATGTATTTGTGCTTTTATCCTTATTTACGTGCCTTAGTCCTACTGGACTAGAGAAGTCAGGTACAAGTATGCATTTGCGCCTTTATATCTATTTACGTGCTTCGGTTCTACTGGACTACAGAAGTAAGGTACAAGTATGTTTTTTGCGCCATTATCCTTATAAACGTGCCTCAGTCCTACTGGACTAGAGAAGTTAGGTACAAGTATGTTTTTGTACCTTTATCTTTGTTAACGTACCTCAGTCCTACTGGATTAGAGAAGTTAGGTACAAGTATGCATTTGTGCTTTTATCCTTATTTACCTGCCTCAGTCCTACTCGACTGGGGAAGTTAGGTACAAGTATGCATTTGTGCTTTTATCCATATTTACGTGCCTCAGTCCAACTGGACTAGAGAAGTTAAGTACAAGTATGTATTTGTGCTTTTATCCTTATTTATCTGCCTCAGTTTTACTGGAGTAGAGAAATAACGTATAAGTTTGCATTTGCGCCTTTATATCTACTTACGTGCGTCAGTCCTACTGGACTAGAAAAATTAGGTACAAGTATGTGTATGTGCTTTTATCCTTATTTACCTGCCTCAGTCCTACTGGACTGGAGAAGTTAGGTACAAGTATGTATTTGTGCTTTTATCCTTATTTACCTGCCTCAGTCCTACTGGACTAGAGAAGTTAGGTACAAGTATGTTTTTGCGCCTTTATATCTATTTTTGTGCTTCGGTTCTACTGGACTAGAGAAGTTAGGTACAAGTATGTTTTCGCGCCTTTATCCTTATTAACGTACCTCAGTCCTACTGGACTAGAGAAGTTAGGTACAAGTATGTATTTGTGCTTTTATCCTTCTTTACCTGCCTCAGTTCTACTGGACTGGAGAAGTTAGCTACACGTATGCATTTGCGCCTTTATATTTATTTACGTGCCTCGGTTCTACTGGACGTGAGAAGTTAGGTACAAGTATGTTTTTGCGCCTTCATCCTTATTTACCTGTCTCAGTCCTAGTGGACTAGAGAAGTTCGGTAAAAGTATGTATTTGCGCCTTTATATCTATTAATGTGCTTCGGTTCTACTGGACTAGAGAGGTTAGGTACAAGTATGTTTTTGCGCATTTATCCTTATTAACGTGCCTCAGTCCTACTTGACTAGGGAAGTTAGGTACAAGTATGTTTTTGCGCCTTTATCTTTATGAACGTGCCTCAGTCCTACTGGACTAGAGAAGTTAGGTACAAGTATGTATTTGTGCTTTTATCCTTATTTACCTGCCTCAGTTCTACTGACTGGAGAAGTTAGCTACAAGTATGCATTTGCGCCTTTATATCTATTTACGTGCTTCAATCCTATTGGACTAGAGAAGTTAGTACAAGTATGCATTTGCACCTTTATATATATACGTGCCTCGTTTCTACTGGGCTAGAGAAGTTAGGTACAAGTATGTTTTTGCCTCTTTATGCTTATTAATGTGCCTTATTCCTACTGGACTAGGGAAGTTAGGTACAAGTATGTATTTGTGCTTTTATCCTTATTTACCTGCCTCAGTCCTACTGGACTGGAGAAGTTAGCTACAAGTGTGCATTTGCGCCTTTATATCTATTTACGTGCTTCAATTCTATTGGACTAGAGAAGTTAGGTACAAGTATGTATTTGTGCTTTTATCCTTATTTACCTGCCTCAGTCCTACAGGACTGGAGAAGTTAGCTACAAGTATGCATTTGCGCCTTTATATCTATTGACGTGCTTCAATTCTATTGGACTAGAGAAGTTAGGTACAAGTATGCATTTGCGCCTTCATATCTATTGACGTGCCTCAGTTCTACTGGACTAGAGAAGTTCGGTACAAGTATGTTTTTGCGTCTTTATCCTTATTTACCTGCCTCAGTCCTACTGGACTAGAGAAGTTAGGTACAAGTATGCATATGCGCCTTGATATATATTTACGTGCCTCAGTTCTACTGGACTAGAGAAGTTAGGTACAAGTATGTTTTTGCGTCTTTATCCTTATTTACCTGCCTCAGTCCTACTGGACTGGAGAAGTTAGGTACAATTATGCATTTGCACCTTTATATCTATTGACGTGCCTCAGTCCTACTGGACTAGAGATGTTAGGTACAAGTTTGTTTTTGTGCCTTTATCCTTATTTACCTGCCTCAGTCCTACTGGACTAGAGAAGTTAGCTACAAGTATGCATTTGCGCCTTTATATCTATTTACGTGCCTCAGTTCTACTGGACTAGAGAAGTTAGGTACAAGTATGTTTTTGCGTCTTTATCCTTATAAATGTGCCTCAGTCCTACTGGACTAGAGAAAAAACGTACAAGTATGCATTTGCGCCTTTATATCTATTTACGTGCTTCTGTCCTACTGGACTAGAGAAGTTAGGTACAAGTATGTATTTGTGCTTTTATCCTTATTTACCTACCTCAGTTCTACTGGACTGGAGAAGTTAGGTACAAGTATGTATTTGTGCTTTTTTCCTTATTTACCTACCTCTGTCCTACTGGACTAGAGAAAAAACGTACAATTATGCATTTGCGCCTTGATATCTATTTACGTGCCTCAGTCCTACTGGACTAGAGAAGTTAGGTACAAGTATGTATTTGTGCTTTTATCCTTATTTACCTGCCTCAGTCCTACTGGTCTAGAGAAATAACGTACAAGTATGCATTTGCGCATTGATATCTATTTACGTGCCTCAGTCCTACTGGACTAGAGAAGTTAGGTACAAGTATGTATTTGCGCCTTTATCCTTATTTACCTGCCTCAGTCCTACTGGACTAGAGAAATAACGTACAAGTATGCATTTGCGCCTTGATATCTATTTCCGTGCGTCAGTCCTACTGGACTAGAGAAGTTAGGTACAAGTATGTATTTGTTCTTTTATCCTTATTTACCTACCTCAGTTCTACTGGACTGGAGAAGTTAGGTACAAGTATGTATTTGTGCTTTTATCCTTATTTATCTGCCTCAGCCCTACTGGACTGGAGAACTTAGCTACATGTATGTATTTGTGATTTTATCCTTATTAACCTGCCTCAGTCCTAATTGACTAGAGAAGTAAGGTACAAGTATGTATTTGTGCCTTAATCCTTATTGACGTGCATCAGTCCTACTGGACTAGAGAAGTAAGGTACAAGTATGTATTTGTGCCTTAATCCTTATTGACGTGCATCAGTCCTACTGGACTAGAGAAGTAAGGTACAAGTATGTATTTGTGCCTTAATCCTTATTGACGTGCATCAGTCCTACTGGACTAGAGAAGTTAGGTACAAGTATGTATTTGCGCTTTTATCCTTATTAACGTGCCTCAATCCTACTGGACTAGAGAAGTAAGTTAAACGTATGTATTTGTGCTTTTATCCTTATTAACGTGCATCAGTCCTGCTGGACTAGAGAAGTAAGTACAAGTATGTATTTGCGCTTTTATCCTTATTTACCTGCCTCAGTCCTACTGGACTAGAGAAGTTAGGTACAAGTATGTATTTGTGCTTTTATCCTTATATACTTGCGTCAGTCCTACTGGACTAGAGAAGTTAGGTATAAGTATGTATTTGTGCTTTTATCCTTATTTACCTGCCTTATTCCTGCTGGACTAGAGAAGTAAGTACAAGTATGTATTTCTGCTTTTATCCTTATTTACCTGCATCAGTTCTACTGGACTAGAGAAATAAGGTACAAGTATGTATTTGTGCTTTTATCCTTATTTACCTGCCTTATTCCTGCTGGACTAGAGAAGTAAGTACAAGTATGTATTTGCGCTTTTATCCTTATTTGCGTGCCTCAGTCCTACAGGACTAGAGAAGTTAGGTACAAGTATGTATTTGCACTTTTATCCTTATTGATGTGCGTCAGTCCTACTGAACTAGAGAAGTTAAGTACAAGTATGTATTTGTGCTTTTTTCCTTATTTACCTGCCTCAGTCCTACTGGACTAGAGAAGTTAGGTACAAGTATGTATTTGCTCCTTTATCCATATTTACGTGCCTCAGTCCTACTGGACTAGAGAAGTTAGGTACAAGTATGTATTTGTGCTTTTATCTTATTTACCTGCCTCAGTCCTACTGGACTGGAAAAGTTAGCTACAAGTATGCATTTGCGCCTTTATAGCTATTTACGTGCCTCAGTCCTACTGGACTAGAGAAGTTAGGTACAAGTATGTATTTGTGCTTTTTTCCTTATTGACCTGCCTCAGTCCTACTGGACTAGAGAAGTTAGCTATAAGTATGCATTTGCGCCTTTATATCTATTTACGTGCCTCAGTCCTACTTGGATAGAGAAGTTAGGTACAGGTATTTATTTGCGCTTTTATCCTTATTTACGTGCCTCAGTCCTACTGGACTAGAGAAGTTAGGTCCATGTATGTATTTGTGCCTATATCCTTATTAACGTGCCTCAGTCCTACTGGACTAGAGAAGTTAGGTACAAGTATGTATTTGCGCTTTTATCCTTATTGACGTGCCTCAGTCCTACTGGACTAGAGAAGTTAGCTACATGTATGTATTTGTGCCTTTATCGTTATTAACGTGCCTCAGTCCTACTGGACTAGAGAAGTTCGGTACAAGTATATATTTGCGCTTTTATACTTATTTACGTGCCTCAGTCTTACTGGACTAGAGAAGTTAGGTACATGTATGTATTTGCGCTTTTATCCTTATTAACGTGCCTCAGTCCTACTGGACTAGAGAAGTTAGGTACAAGTATGTATTTGCGCTTTTATCCTTATTTACGTGCCTCAGTCCTACTGGACTAGAGAAGTTAGGTACATGTATGTATTTGTGCCTTTATCCTTATTAACGTGCCTCAGTCCTACTGGACTAGAGAAGTTAGCTACAAGTATGCATTTGCGCCTTTGTTTTTATTTAAGTGCCTCAGTTGTACTGGAATCGGGAAGTTAGGTACAAGTATGTATTTGCGCCTTTATCCTGATTTACGTGCTTCAGTCCTACAGAACTAGAGGAGTTAGGTACAAGTATGTATTTGCGACTTCATCCTTATTTACTTGCCTCAGTCCTACTGGACTAGAGAAGGTAGGTATAAGTATGTATTTGTGCTTTTTTCCTTATTTACCTGCCTCAGTCCTACTGGACTAGAGAAGCTAAGTACAAGTATGTATTTGCACTTTTATCTTTATTTATGTGCCTCAGTCCTACTGGACTAGAGAAGTTAGGTACAAGTATGTATTTGCGCTTTTATCCTTATTGATGTGCGTCAGTCCTACTGAACTAGAGAAGTTAGGTACAAGAATGTATTTGTGCTTTTTCCCTTATTTACCTGCCTCAGTCCTACTGGACTAAAAAAGTTAGCTTCAAGTATGCATTTGCGCCTTTATATCTATTTACGTGCCTCACTCCTACTGAACTAAAGAAGTTAGGTACAAGTATGTATTTGTGCTTTTTTCCTTATTTACCTGCCTCAGTCCTACTGGACTAGATAAGTTAGGTACAAGTATGTATTTGTGCTTTTTTCCTTATCTACCTGCCTCAGTCCTACTGGTCTAGAGAAGTTAAGTACAAGTATGTATTTGCACTTTTATCTTTATTTACGTGCCTCAGTCCTAGAGAACTAGAGAAGTTAGGTACAAGTATGTATTTGCGACTTTATCCTTATTTACTTGCCTCAGTCCTACTGGACTAGAGAAGTTAGGTATAAGTATGTATTTGTGCTTTTTTCCTTATTGACCTGCCTCAGTCCTACTGGACTAGAGAAGTTAAGTACAATTATGTATTTACACTTTAATCTTTATTTACGTGCCTCAGTCCTACTGGACTAGAGAAGTTAGGTACAAGTATGTATTTGCGCTTTTATCCTTATTGATGTGCGTCAGTCCTACTGAACTAGAAAAGTTAGGTACAAGAATGTATTTGTGCTTTTTCCCTTATTTACGTGCCTCAGTCCTACTGGACTAAAAAAGTTAGCTACAAGTATGCATTTGCGCCTTTATATCTATTTACGTGCCTCAGTCCTAATGAACTAAAGAAGTTAGGTACAAGTATGTATTTGTGCTTTTTTCCTTATTTACCTGCTTCAGTCCTACTGGACTAGAGAAGTTAGGTACAAGTATGTATTTGCTCTTTTATCCTTATTTACGTGCCTCAGTCCTACTGGACTAGAGAAGCTAGGTACAAGTATGTATTTGTGCTTTTATCCTTATTTACCAGCCTCAGTCCTACTGGACTGGAAAAGTTAGCTACAAGTATGCATTTGCGCCTTTATAGCTATTTACGTGCCTCAGTCCTACTGGACTAGAGAAGTTAGGTACAAGTATGTATTTGCACTTTTATCCTTATTGATGTGCGTCAGTCCTACTGAACTAGAGAAGTTAAGTACAAGTATGTATTTGTGCTATTTTCCTTATTTACCTGCCTCAGTCCTACTGGACTAGAGAAGTTAGGTACAAGTATGTATTTGCTCTTTTATCCTTATTTACGTGCCTCAGTCCTACTGGACTAGAGAAGTTAGGTAGAAGTATGTATTTGTGCTTTTATCCTTATTTACCTGCCTCAGTCCTACTGGACTGGAAAAGTCAGCTACAAGTATGCATTTGCGCCTTTATAGCTATTTACGTGCCTCAGTCCTACTGGACTAGAGAAGTTAGGTACAAGTATGTATTTGTGCTTTTTTCCTTATTGACCTGCCTCAGTCATACTGGACTAGAGAAGTTAGCTACAAGTATGCATTTTCGGCTTTATATCTATTTACGTGCCTCAGTCCTACTTGGATAGAGAAGTTAGGTACAAGTATTTATTTGCGCTTTTATCGTTATTGACGTGCCTCAGTCCTACTGGACTAGAGAAGTTCGGTACAAGTATGTATTTTCGCTTTTATCTTTATTGACGTGCCTCAGTCCTACTGGAGTAGAGAAGTTAGGTACATGTATGTATTTGTGCCTTTATCCTTATTAACGTGCCTCAGTCCTACTGGACTAGAGAAGTTAGGTACAAGTATGTATTTGTGCTTTTATACTTATTGACGTGCCTCAGTCATACTGGACTAGAGAAGTTAGGTACAAGTATGTATTTGTGCCTTTATCCTTATTAACGTGCCTCAGTCCTACTGGACTAGAGAAGTTAGGTACATGTATGTATTTGTGCCTTTATCGTTATTAACGTACCTCAGTCCTACTGGACTAGAGAAGTTCGGTACAAGTATGTATTTGCGCTTTTATACTTATTTACGTGCCTCAGTCCTACTGGACTAGAGAAGTTAGGTACAGGTATGTATTTGCGATTTTATCCTTATTAACGTGCCTCAGTCCTACTGGACTTGAGAAGTTAGGTACAAATATGTATTTGCGCTTTTATCCTTATTTACGTGCCTCAGTCCTACTGGACTAGAGAAGTTGGGTACAAGTATGTATTTGTGCCTTTATCCCTATTAACGTGCCTCAGTCCTAATGGACTAGAGAAGTTAGCTACAAGTATGTATTTGTGCTTTTATCCTTATTTACGTGCCTCAGTCCTACTGGACTAGAGAAGTTAGGTACATGTATGTATTTGTGCCTTCATCCTTATTAACGTGCCTCAGTCCTACTGGACTAGAAAAGTTAGCTACAAGTATGTATTTGTGCTTTTATCCTTATTTACGTGCCTCGGTCCTACTGGACTAGAGAAGTTAGGTACATGTATGTATTTGTGCCTTTATCCTTATTAACGTGCCTCAGTCCTACTGGACTAGAGAAGTTAGGTACAAGTATGTATTTGTGCCTTTATCCTTATTTACGTGCCTCAGTCCTGCTGGACTAGAGAAGTTAGGTACATGTATGTATTTGTGCCTTTATCGTTATTAACGTGCCTCAGTCCTACTGGACTAGAGAAGTTCGGTACAAGTATGTATTTGCGCTTTTATACTTATTTACGTGCCTCAGTCCTACTGGACTAGAGAAGTTAGGTACATGTATGTATTTGCGCTTTTATCCTTATTAACGTGCCTCATTCCTACTGGACTTGAGAAGTTAGGTACAAGTATGTATTTGCACTTTTATCCTTATTTATGTGCCTCAGTCCTACTGGACTAGAGAAGTTAGGTACATGTATGTATTTGTGCCTTTATCCTTATTAACGTGCCTCAGTCCTACTGGACTAGAGAAGTTAGCTACAAGTATGTATTTGTGCTTTTATCCTTATTGACGTGCCTCAGTCCTACTGGACTAGAGAAGTTAGGTACATGTATGTATTTGCGCTTTTATCCTTATTGACGTGCCTCAGTCCTACTGGACTAGAGAAGTTAGGTATATGTATGTATTTGTGCCTTTATCGTTATTAACGTACCTCAGTCCTACTGGACTAGAGAAGTTCGGTACAAGTATGTATTTGCGCTTTTATACTTATTTACGTGCCTCAGTCCTACTGGACTAGAGAAGTCAGGTACATGTATGTATTTGTGCTTTTATCCTTATTGACGTGCCTCAGTCCTACTGGACTAGAGAAGTTAGCTACAAGTATGTATTTGTGCTTTTATCCTTATTGACGTGCCTCAGTCCTACTGGACTAGAGAAGTTAGGTACATGTATGTATTTGTGCTTTTATCCTTATTGACGTGCCTCAGTCCTACTGGACTAGAGAAGTTAGGTACATGTATGTATTTGTGCCTTTATCGTTATTAACGTACCTCAGTCCTACTGGACTAGAGAAGTTAGGTACAAGTATGTATTTGCGCTTTTATACTTATTTACGTGCCTCAGTCCTACTGGACTAGAGAAGTTAGGTACATGTATGTATTTGCGCTTTTATCCTTATTAACGTGCCTCAGTCCTACTGGACTAGAGAAGTTCGGTACAAGTATGTATTTGCGCTTTTATACTTATTTACGTGCCTCAGTCCTACTGGACTAGAGAAGTCAGGTACATGTATGTATTTGTGCTTTTATCCTTATTGACGTGCCTCAGTCCTACTGGACTAGAGAAGTTAGCTACAAGTATGTATTTGTGCTTTTATCCTTATTGACGTGCCTCAGTCCTACTGGACTAGAGAAGTTAGGTACATGTATGTATTTGTGCTTTTATCCTTATTGACGTGCCTCAGTCCTACTGGACTAGAAAAGTTAGGTACATGTATGTATTTGTGCCTTTATCGTTATTAACGTACCTCAGTCCTACTGGACTAGAGAAGTTAGGTACAAGTATGTATTTGCGCTTTTATACTTATTTACGTGCCTCAGTCCTACTGGACTAGAGAAGTTAGGTACATGTATGTATTTGCGCTTTTATCCTTATTAACGTGCCTCAGTCCTACTGGACTAGAGAAGTTAGGTACATGTATGTATTTGTGCCTTTATCCTTATTTACGTGCCTCAGTCCTACTGGACTAGAGAAGTTAGCTACAAGTATGCATTTGCGCCTTTGTTTTTATTTACGTGCCTCAGTTGTACTGGAATCGGGAAGTTAGGTACAAGTATGTATTTGCGACTTTATCCTGATTTACGTGCTTCAGTCCTACAGAACTAGAGAAGTTAGGTACAAGTATGTATTTGCGACTTTATCCTTATTTACTTGCCTCAGTCCTACTGGACTAGAGAAGTTGGGTATAAGTATGTATTTGTGCTTTTTTCCTTATTTACCTGCCTCAGTCCTACTGGACTAGAGAAGTTAAGTACAAGTATGTATTTGAACTTTTATCTTTATTTACGTGCCTCAGTCCTACTGGACTAGAGAAGTTAGGTACAAGTATGTATTTGCGCTTTTATCCTTATTGATGTGCGTCAGTCCTACTGAACTAGAGAAGTTAGGTACAAGAATGTATTTATGCTTTTTCCCTTATTTACCTGCCTCAGTCCTACTGGACTAAAAAAGTTAGCTACAAGTATGCATTTGCGCCTTTATATCTATTTACGTGCCTCAGTCCTACTGAACTAAAGAAGTTAGGTACAAGTATGTATTTGTGCTTTTTTCCTTATTTACCTGCCTCAGTCCTACTGGACTAGAGAAGTTAGGTACAAGTATGTATTTGCTCTTTTTTCCTGATTTACGTGCCTCAGTCCTACTGGACTAGAGAAGTTAGGTACAAGTATGTATTTGTGATTTTATCCTTATTCACCAGCCTCAGTCCTACTGGACTGGATAAGTTAGCTACAAGTATGCATTTGCGCCTTTATAGCTATTTACGTGCCTCAGTCCTACTGGACTAGAGAAGTTAGGTACAAGTATGTATTTGCGCTTTTATCGTTATTGACGTGCCTCAGTCCTACTGGACTAGAGAAGTTAGGTACATGTATGTATTTGTGCCTTTATCGTTATTAACGTGCCTCAGTCCTACTGGACTAGAGAAGTTAGGTACATGTATGTATTTGTGCCTTTATCGTTATTAACGTGCCTCAGTCCAACTGAACTAGAGAAGTTAGGTACAAGTATGTATTTGCTCTTTTATACTTATTTACGTGCCTCAGTCCTACTGGACTAGAGAAGTTAGGTACATGTATGTATTTGCGCTTTTATCTTTATTAACGTGCCTCAGTCCTACTGGACTAGAGAAGTTAGGTACAAGTATGTATTTGTGCTTTTTCCCTTATTTACCTGCCTCAGTCCTACTGGACTAAAAAAGTTAGGTACAAGTATGTATTTGTGCTTTTTTTTCTTATTTACCTACCTCAGTCCTACTGGACTAGAGAAGTTAGGTACAAGTATGTATTTGTGCTTTAATCCTTATTGACCTGCCTCAGTCCTACTGGACTGGAGAAGTTAGCTACAAGACTTAATATGCATTTACGCCTTTATATCTATTTACGTGCCTCAGTCCTACTGGACTAGAGAAGTTAGGTACAAGTATGTATTTGCGCTTTTATCCTTATTTACGTGCCTCAGTCCTTCTGGACTAGAAAAGTTAGGTACATGTATGTATTTGTGCCTTTATCCTTATTAACGTGCCTCAGTCCTACTGGACTAGAGAAGTTAGCTACAAGTATGCATTTGCGCCTTTGTTTTTATTTACGTGCCTCAGTTGTACTGGACTAGGGAAGTTAGGTACAAGTATGTATTTGCGCCTTTGTCCTGATTTACGTGCATCTGTTCTACAGAACTAGAGAAGTTAGGTACAAGTTTGCATTTGCGCCTTTATGTCTATTTACGTGCCTCAGTCCTACTGGACTAGAGAAATTAGGTACAAGTATGTATTTACGCCTTTGTATTTATTTACGTGCCTCAGTTGTACTGGACTAGGGAAGTTAAGTACAAGTATGTATTTGCGACTTTATCCTTATTTGCGTGCTTCTGTACTACTGAAGTAGAGAAAAATGCATGTATTTGCAAGTTTGCAATTGATCGTTTGTTCTTTGTGCAATGGGTGTATTGTTTCTTTCTTTTCAGTTCTTTGTAGGAATGAGATATTTCACCTTTGTAACTTTGCTTTTTGTTTATCCTACTATATCCTATCATTTTAAAAGTTACATACTTCCTGTCATAATATAACGAGTTCAGCATAATCACGTGTTTCATAAGTATTCGAATTGCAAACGTTAAACTATGCAGTTAGCATATTGTATAACGCACTAAGCATATGTAACAATGCGAAACACACAGTTAGCATTGTCTGTTATGACGACACCCACTATACGTATATGAAAGAATAACGACTGGTCCCTAGTGGAATCGGCGTTGCTTTATTTAGGGATGTTCAGGGTATATATTTTTATATTAAGCTTAATTTTGGTTGGATGAAAATGTCAAACTGGCAAATGATCATAATAAAATATAAGTTTATTAAGTTTGTGTCAATAAAAATCAAAACTATGTTTCTGTGACTGACTAAATTCATTTTAACAAGGAAACTGTATGGAAAATAAAATTGGTGAGATTTTCTTTTTTTAATGCTGAAAGTGGGGGTATCCAACTTCAGGAGGCAAAAAGTGGTAAATAGTGATACTTTTAACCCCATTTTGGGGACATTTTAATTTGAGTCTAGGATATTACTGTCCTATGATGTAGGACATTTTGGTGGAGCGCGTGGTCTAGTGGTAGAGCATACCGGACCATGATCGGAGGCTCGTGGGTTCGAACCTCCGCCACGGCTATGTGTGGTGCCCTTGAGCAAGACACTTTTCCGCATATGTTTAGCACTGGTTCTAACCAGGAAGACTTCAAGCATGATTTGCATGATTTGAATAAAAAGGTATTCGTGACTGACTGCAGTCGAAACACATATCAAAACATACATCAAATTCTAAAAATACATTTTACGCAGCAAGTAATGATTAATATGACACGAAGAGACAAGACGTATGTAACTTTTACAATGATAGGATATAGTAGGATGGACAAATAGCAAAGTTACAAAGATGAAATGTTTCATTTCCCACAAAGAACTAAGAAGAAAGAAACATTTACACCCATTGCACAAAGAACAAACGTCAAATTTCAGACTAACAGTTATTGCGGTGATACCCTTCCATATTTGCGCCTTTATCCTTATTTACGTGCTTCTCGCCTGCAGAACTAGAGAAGTTAGGTACAAGTATGTATTTGCGCCTTTATCCATATTTACGTGCTTCTGTACTATTGAACTAGAGAAGTTTGTATGTATTTGCGTATTTATCCTTGTTTACGTTCGATAATCATATCCGCTCCTAATAAGTTCACAAGTAACTTTACTTTTTGCAGGTTTTAGGTATTTTCCTTGAACTTTTGAATTCAATGTCGTCATAAAGACGGAGCATAAATATGTGTGACACAAGTTCTGGGACGTCTTCAGTCCATGAAAGTTTTTTGCCTTTACACTTACATTCTTGTGGAGAAATCCATTTCCAGTTTTCAGAAGATTTATTTCTGACTTTGCACGTATATACACATTATATACATCCGCAATCAAACTAGACATATATATAATACAAATGAAGCAATCATACTATATACATAAAAATATATTGAATACAAATGAGCAAATATAGAATACATATGTAATACTATAAAATAGAAATGTATGAAGATTGAATACAAATACAAAAATATTAAACATTGCAACGTTTACGATCTGAATAAAGCGAATTTACAATACTTATGTACAAATGTAAGAACTACAATATCAATATATTTACAAATATAGAATATAAATAAAATAATATATACTACAAGTCAACAGTCACATGTAATACGAGAAATGTAGACTACAAATACAACAATATACGAGGGGCGTTCAATATGTCAGTCAGATATAAATGTTTATTGTGCATCTGACGATACCAGCAAAGAAATCGTACGGTTTCCGGCAACCTGAATTTGTTTCATAAGTTACTTACATATCTGCGTCAAGATTATAGGTTCGAGTTCAGCTTTGTCCAAAGAATGTGTGAAACGGTTAACAAGAGGACGCTGGTTCTATTTAGATTCATTTTGAGGTCATTTTCATAGTAATACTTTAAATGCCATATATAACCTATCGTGTATTGAAAATGGTGTTTAATCCCAGTTAAAAATGTTTCCAACATTAAAGAAACATTAAACTTGAAGCTACTTCCCTTCCCGACAAGCACGTGGATCAGCTATTTTTCAGTGTACCATAGGTAAACTCAAAACGGACTACGACGACATATAACGGAAGTGATTGAAAATATTGAAAATGTGAATTTCTGTTTTCATTTTATTACCCATATAAAACATTAGTTATTGAACGTTCCTCAAACAATAGAAATGTTTGAATATTGAATACAAATATAAAGCTATTGAATATTGCAACGTTTGGCACGCCATACACTTCTTTTGTTCGTTTAAGAAATATTTTTGAATGAGTTTCAGATTTTTATTTTAATTTTTCTTACTTTATACTTTTTTTTTATAAAATTAACTGATCAGAAGAAGAAATTCATTATTTTCGATGTATACAATACTTTTCACCGCATTAAATCTATAGACGTAGTTTGCTCAAAACCAGACTCATCTTGACACTGATTTTCGCGCACCGTTGAATACCACGACATTGATTGTACATCTCTTGAAATTGAATATATAACATCCGCTATCTTATAAAGAAAGTAAGAAATAGTGACACTGGGCGATGATGTTTTATATTGTAACTCGATATATCCATTGTTAATATTATGATTGATGTACCAAGTACCAAGTCACAACACTTGAACCGAACGCTGATAATGCTAATTTGAAATAACATGGAATAATGTGAGGATATGAAGCATCGTTAATTTAAATAACTTTATTTTTCTTGCATTATGCTGTGTTCATACAGTTAACAGGTTAAATAAAGCTACTTTGCATGATGGGTATGATGCAGAAAATATGACACAATACAAATGGACCGGTCAACGGGTCTGAAAATTACTAGATGAAAGTCCAATGAAAATAAAAATTGTAACAGTTTTAATTGTGCACTTTTATCTCCAATACCTGCACTAGCGAGTGGCGTGGCAACGTTAAATGCCGCATCGTCGCTAAATGTCGCAACCACCGTTACATTTCGCAAGATTGAAGTTAAGGAGGAATATTCCTTTTAAATCATTTTCGAAAGCAGTGGAATATTTGGTATGTAATGAAACTAGAAATGTATGTACTTTTTTTTTTGCGGTAAATATAACATTTCTTTAACTATGACGTCGTTAACATGACCATGTTTGGTCTTTTTATAGCAGCAAAATCGCGATTTTTTCGACCTCAGTCAAGTTTTACCAAATGTACAGAATCGAAACACATATCACCACGTACAAATTCAACGGATATATGAATTTACATATGCAGTAGTTACGACGAACGACAAATTCTGAAAATATTAGCAAAAAACAGAAATTATTTTTTTCTCGATTTCTTCGAGAAAAAAAAATGTTTCAAATCAAAATTAACAAAAAACAAACTGAGCGATTTTGGAATAAATTTTATGTGATTTCAAACAATATACTTCACAGTGATTGTGAGTTATTTTAGAACAATTGACGAACTAGATTTATTTTTAATTTTCAATTATTTAACCCCACCCTACGTCAAAATAGACGCCAACATATTGTATAATTCTACGCGTTTTCAATAAGTTTTTTTTACGGTTGATTAAGGTTAAATTATTTTCGACCTCAGTTGAGTTATTCCTAATGTACAGAATAGAATCACATATCACCACGTACAAATTCAACGGATATATGAATTTACATATGCAATAATTACGACGAACGCCAAATTCTGAAAATATTAGCGAAAAACGGAAATTATTTTTTTCTCGATTTTTTTCGAAAAAAAACTTCAAATCAAAATTACAAAAAAACAAACCAAGCGTATTTTGCATAATTTTATACTATATATTGTACAATTATTGTTAGATTTTTAAAAAAATGACATACGAGATTTTTTTGATAATCAATTATTTAACCCTGCCCTACGTAAAAAATCGCTTTAAAGCAAACGTCAGCGTTAATATAGCGCATGAGGTATACGTTATGTGATAATTAAACAAGTTTGTTCTTACCATTATATTAGTATTTTGTGCACACTAGTTTGCAACTTATTTGTCTATAACAGTTATGATAACATGTCTGTTTGGTAACGTACAAAACCGTCATTTTTTTTCACTTATACTGAACTGGATTCCAAAACAATATTCTTTTCGCTTGGAATCAGCAATGAGAGACGAATGACAATGACATACAACTACAACCAATGATCGGCTTATTCTGAACATTACTAGTACCCCGGGAGAAAACAAAGAAAAGACAATCATACGTGGTTTACACTTAGTACTTTTTTTCCGGGCTGACCAGAAACGGGTATATTATTTAGGCTAAAGTAATTTTAGAAATTGCTTTAAATGAAAATGTGTTAAAATAGCGATGTGTCCCTTTAAAATAATAAAATTTTGTAATTTAACTAATATCTTAGATTTACATTGAAGTGTACGAAGATAAGTGGTTAGTGATCGATTTTCTATCGATATGAGATACATGTACACTATTTCCATTAATTTTTGGAGGGAAGAAAAAATCACAAATCGGCCGTGTGTGCATGCGCTTTTTGTTCATTTGACGTATTTTGTCCGCATAAAAATTAGAAATACGTCAAATTTTGTCAATATGGCGCCTTTCGCATTTTACCTGTGGATAAAAAGCGTTGCGAACAAAAAGCGCCAAGCGGACAAAAAGTCGCAGGCGTGCAAATAGCCGACGTCTATTTCGCATTCTTGAAATGAAAACTGATGCTGGTGATATTTCATAGAGAATAGAAATATGATCAAATCAAAATGTTGTTGGTTGAAGGAAAGACGTAGTATTGGATCTAGAGCGACTTTTATGAAAAAAAAAAAGAAGAGATGTTAAGAATGTCTTAGCAAATGACGATAACCATGATGGTGATGAAAACAATGATCATCATCATCATCATAATCATCATCATGAAGATATTGACAGTCGTGATGATGATATTTTGCTTTTTTATTACGATGATGTTGATGACGGTTTAGTAAGAGACCTCTATGCGGAACGTTTGTCGACTGGCTCAAAATAATATGCCACTAAACAGTATTGCAATAGTAGATATAACTCGTGTGCACAAAATACTAGTTTTTGTAGAGTGAGGTTTAACGTCATTTTCAACACATTTATTTAATGATCACAAACCTAACATTTTATGCGCTATACCAACGTTGACGTTTTGCTCTAAAGTGTGTTTTTGACGTAGGGTAGGGTTAAATAATTCAATATTATAAAAAATCTAGTTTGTCGATTATTCTAAAAATCACACAATAATTGAACAATATATTGTTTAAAATCATATAAAAATTATGCAAAAATCGCTCGGTTTGTGTTTTAGTAAATTTTATTTGAATCCTTTTATTCGAAAAAATCGAGCAAAAATTGTTTCCGTTTTTCGCTAGTATTTTCAGAATGTGGCGTTCTTCGTAATCTTTGCATTTAAAATCAATATATCCGAAATATATGTACGTGGTGATATATGTTTCTATTCTGTACATTATGTATAACTCAACTGAGGTAAAAAAAATATGCGATTTTGCGGCTATAAATTGGGACGTTAAAAAGGTCGAACATGGCCATGTTTACGACGTCACATATAAAAATATGTTATATAAACCTTAAAAAAAATACATATTCACATTGGAAACTACTTCTAGTTTCATTATATACCAAATATACTACTGATTTCGCAAATAATTTAAAAGGTATATTCCTCCTTAAATGTCGCAACCAACGCTTAATGTCGCAAAATCATCTGCCGCTAAATGTCGCACCTTTAACGCCAAATGTCGCAAGGTTTGTACCATCGTTATATGTCGCAAACACAACGATAAATGTCGTTCTGTTTTATCAGCGCAAAACATGTATAGTTAAGTATTATAATCTTTATCAGATTCGTTAGTAATCACCTTTCCCGACAATGAAGTTGGTGTATGTGTGTGTGGGTGGAGGTGGTGGGGTGATATATTATTTTGAATTGCACGACTATTTTTCTAAGTCATACCATTACTTCAGAGAATGTATAATGATAAAGAACAAAGTCATTACAGTCACAATATAAATATACGTATATTAAATACTTTAATCCCTCTATCAGACGTCAGAGGACTACTTTCACAAATCTGATAATTTATGCCATCACGGAAAAGTTACTACAGATAAGAAGTACAAAATTTAATGCCTGGCTGTGGTACACCTTGATGAAAGTTCATTTTTAACAGATACGCTTCATTTTAAATTATGCCTGGTTGACAGAAATTACGCCTGGTTGACAGAGTTACGTTTGGGTGACAGAAATTACGCTTGGTTATCAGAAATTACGCCTTGATTTCAGAGATTACGCCTTATAATTATGGAAGCATTGGTAAAGAGATTACGTGTCCTGCTCCTTTCCGTCCGGTTTAGGACAAGTAACTATCATCCGCCTCAAAACAAGGCGGACGCCTGATAACTTTGTACGGGATGTTGAACAAATCATCAAGGACCTACATTTTACATGAATTGTATAATTGTTTGTCCATTCTACAATCCAATAATAGATTAATGTATACCAACATATAACACGAAAAGATCAAGTATGGCAAATTTTATAGATTTATTAAATACAAACCGAAAATCGTTGTTAACAATATCAGCATCATTTGTAAAAGAGCTTTTAAATACAGGTACAATCTGATAAATAACGTGTAACAGTTCACATGAATAGACAGGTTAATCAAAAATAACATTATTTAAATATTAATATTGCTTGACTACTATCTACTATTATTAATATACTTTCACTGTGGTTTTGTTTAGATATACAATATATAAATATAGGTAATAGACTCGTAAACAGTCAAACAATGTAAGATATCAAATCTGGACATTACATTTGAGACACAATAAAAGAATATGATAACAAAAATAAACAACATTTAAGGAACATAATTTACAAATTCAATTCTCTTTGTCTACATTTGTATAGCTGTCTGATTCTATTTATATTGTATGGGCAGTAAGACGTAAACGTGTCAAATCTTTGCAATTCTTTTCGTTTGAAAAAAAGTTTTTATATTTAAAATATACTTTAAACCAAGGACTTGTATCTCTATATAATTCCTTGTTTAACTTATTGTAATATTGTTGTTTCGTCATAGTCTTAACAAATGCAGTCCGGCCAAATGTGCATGTATTGGTTTCTAGTTATTTGTTTAAATAAGATAGCATAGTTTACATTTGGATGGAAATTTTGCAATATTTCCCAAATTTTATGAAATTTTAGAATGATTCCATACATTTGGCCCAACATTTATTATTTTGAATGTCACAATGTTTATTAAAAGAGTAATTCAAAATTGAATTCGGTTGCTTCGTGATCTTAGTCCAGTACATTATTGAACGCTTTTAGAAATCACAGATAAAGGAAATTTACCTTAAAATACAGCATATATCGACACTTGGGAGGAGACATATCTACACTTTGGAGGGATATATCTACACTTGGGATGGATATATCTACACTTGGGAGGGATATATCTACATTTGGGAGAGATATATCTACACTAGGGAGGGGACATATCTACACTTGGGAGGAGACATATCTACACTTTGGAGGAGATATATCTACACTTGGGAGGGCTATATCTACATTAGCGAGGATACATATCTACACTTGGGAGGGATATATATACATTTGAGAGGGGACATATTTACACTTGGGAAACAACATATCTACACTTGGGAAGAGACAAATCTACACTTGGGAGGGATACATCTAAACTTGGGATGGAAATACCTACACTTAGGAGGAGACATAACTACACTTGGGAGGGATATATCTACACTTTGGAGGAAACATATCTACACTTTGGAGGAGAAATATTTACACTTGGGAGGAGACATATCTATACTTGGGAGGGATCTATCTACACTTGGGAGGATGCATATCTACATTTGGGAGGAGACATATCTACAATTGGGAAGGATATATCTACACTTGGGAGGAGACATATCAACACTTGAGATGAGACATGTCTACTCTTGGGAGGAGACATATCTACATTTGGGAGTGATATATGTATACTTGAGATTGATATATCTTCATTTGGGCGTATACATATCTACACTTTATAGGAGACATATATACAATTGGTAGGGATATATCTACACTTTGGAGGGATAAATCTACACTTGGAAGGAGACATATCAACATTCGGGAGGAGACCTGTCTACACTTGGGAGGGATATATCGACACTAAGGAGGAGACATATCTACACTTGGAAGGGATATATCTACACTAGCGAAGGATATATCTACACTTGGGAGGGGACATATCTACACTTGGGAGGGATATATCTACACTTGGGAGGGGACATATCTACATTTGGGAGGGATATATCTACACTAGGGAGGGATATATTTACACTTGGGAGGGGACATATATAGACTTGAAAGGAGACATATCTACACTTGGGAGGAGACATATATATATATATACACTTGGGAGTGATATATCTACACTTGGGAGGAGACATATCTACACTAGAGAGGGATATATTTACACTTGGGAGGGGACATATCTACAATTGGGAGGAGACATATGTACACTTGGGAGTGATATATCTACACTAGGGAGGGATATATCTACACTTTGAAGGGGACATATCTAACTTGGGAGGAGATATATATATACACTTGGGAGGGATATATCTACACTTGGGAGGGGACATATCTACACTTAAGAGGGGTATATCTACACTAGGAAGGGATATATCTACACTTGGCAGGGATACCTGTATGTTTTATTACGGTCTAAGGGAACTCCAATTTCATCAAAATGCACAGGGGTAATAATCGAATAACTCTTGGGAAATGTCTGAAATAGTCTGAAATAGTCCAGTAAGAGGACCTTAATATGTTAAAAAAGTCAGAAATGTGAAAATAGTCTGAAATGTGAAATGAATTTACCACATATGTAAACTATTTCCACAAATGTGAAACATTCAAAGGTTAATACTAGTATGTCATATGATAAGAAACGTTACACGTTAAACGTTAAAGTGCACACATATCAAACACTTTTCATTTTCGTTTTCCATCTAAACTGCATAAAAATGAATTGTAGTCTAAATTATTCTATTCATGTATTATTTGTGGTTAACAAAGAATGACATTAAACTGTGCAATGTTTAAGTTTGTAGGTAACCACATTAGTATGATGATATGAGCGCATGATGAAATAAATTACATGGACTATAACGATACGTCTTATAATGATACAAGCGCCTACTATTACCAAATAAAAAATATGCACATACTAATAAAAAGCACATACTACAACTATTTAACCACATGATATAATGAAAATGCACGCATTGTAATAAAAACACGTAAATGCTTGTCTGGTCAAAGAAAATGACTTATTAGACATTCTTACTCAAATCGAAATCAAAATTTTCAATAAAACACCCCAACCAAGAGAATTAAAGTATAGAGTGTGATTTGAAGCAAAGCACGTGTCTCCTGTATCACCTAAGTAGGAAACTAACTCTTTTCGTTTCAAAATCGTACATCAGTTGTGCCTAGTACTAGGTTTAAAACTAATCACTCCTGGTGTCTTTACATGTTTATATTAGTTAGCAATATAGCAAAGAAGCTTCTATGTACAATTTTATACTGGAATCATTGTAAGTTCGTATATTTGGTGGAACTGACTGGAAGCGCATACTACATTGACCAATTTACGTAATTCTTATATCTATTTCGTCTTTTCACCTAATTATGGCAGGTAAAGTTTCATGTATTGCTTTACGGATGTTATATCTTTTTTTTTCAAATTCAGGAAGCTTTTTTATTGATATTATACTTGTTGAATATACAATTTCCATTGTTATTCATTAAGTCATTCATAACTAATGTAAATATTCTTTGATAAAACTAATGATCATAAAAAAATCGAACCTTCGACCTTAAGATAAGGGTTGTACCAAATATATGAACTTGGTACAGCAAACCATGTCGGTACAATGTTTGATGAGAAGTTTTTATACAAAATGAACGTATATTTTCAAAAATGATTGTGTATTTTGTCAATGTAATTGATAATAAAATCAGAAACGCAATGTAAAGTTAAGTAGTTTAAAAAAATCCAGATTATTTTTGTTATTAAAAAATGTTAGTTTAAGAGAAGAAAAAAAACAACTGTAAATAAATATTTGTTAAGCCTCCTTTCAAATAAAGACTGACAAACAACTGATCGGTTCCATTAGCCTTTACATCAACATTTAAAAATAATTAATTAAATAAGTTAATAAGCAACAACCTTTTTTAAACAGTCACTTTCGCTCCTTCCCATAACTCGTTGCTTAAGACATGTTTGACTGACAGTGTATATGTTACCCAATACAGGCAGGTTTGACTGACAGTGTATATGTTACCCAGTACAGACAAGTTTGACCGACAGTGTATATGTTACCCAGTACAGACAGGTTTGACCGGCAGTGTACAGACAGGTTTGACTGACAGTGTATATGTTACCCAATACAGACAGGTTTGACTGACAGTGTATATGTTACCCAATACAGACAGGTTTAACTGACATTGTATATGTTACCCAATACAGACAGGTTTGACCGGCAGTGTATATGTTACCCAATCCAGACAGGTTTGACTGACATTGTATATGTTACCCAATACAGACAGGTTTGACTGACAGTGTATATGTTACCCAATACAGACAGGTTTGACTGACAGTGTATATGTTACCCAATACAGACAGGTTTGACTGACATTGTATATGTTACCCAATACAGACAGGTTTGACTGACAGTGTATATGTTCCCAGTGCAGATAGATTTGACTGACATTGTATATGTTACCCAATACAGACAGGTTTGACTGACAGTGTATATGTTACCCAATACAGATCCCAGATATCGCATAGTAGCAAATCATTTATTTCCTTTGCTCCTATCCAAAAAAGGAATTTCAACATTTTTTAAGGCCAGAGATTTCTGCATATTAAGATCTTTCCTCTTTCCTGGACCAGTTTTGGTCTTAATCTTATTTTAGACAGACAGACAGACAGACAGACAGACAGACAGACAGACAGACAGACAGACAGACAGACAGACAGACAGACAGACAGACAGACAGACAGACAGACAGACAGACAGACAGACAGACAGACAGACAGACAGACAGACAGACAGACAGACAGACAGACAGACAGACAGACAGACAGACAGACAGACAGACAGACAGACAGACAGACAGACAGACAGACAGACAGACAGACAGACAGACTGCGATTGCAGGTATTCAGCTTTGTTATTTTTTTATATGCAATTTCCGGTATCGTGTTTCTCTATTGAAATATGAATCCGCATGCTTGTGTAATGTAGGTATGCCATCGTGTAAATTACAACAAATGACGGTTATTTCTTTATTTTATATATATATCGATCCACACACACACACAATACTTAAAACTTAACAATAAGATGTATTAAAATTGAATCTCAATCGAGTTTCCCTCCCAGTACTAAGAGCCAAGACGTAGAGGAGAGTGTCCTCCACCCCTCCAAATTTGGGTAGGTGGTGTGTATAAGGCAGGGGCCTGACCTGGTCAAAGTAAACCTGCAGGCCTAGACATTTTGAAGGGGCTCTGGAGTACTCCGACGTATCTTTTTTTAAAATGTAAATGACCAATTGTGCATTGTCGGGAGCCTGCAGTGCCTACGTGTAGCTACGTCAGTGTGCCACTGCCATACAAGCATCGAATTGGCTACCGCCAGCTATAATTAGTATGCCATGTACAGTGTTTTATGTATCTTTCATCTACACCGTTAAATTTTTGATAAAAAAATATATGTTTGGACAACGTATATGCTGATCCCACTCACCTTACCCAACCTGATCATTGTGATAGGGGGTCATCCTGCCCCGACTGCTACGCATTTGCTCTCATAACATTTATTAACGTCGTGACCCAATTCCACCGGAGATAAATCATTATGATAAATGACTCGTTCTAATATCAATTCAACTATAACTTTAAAATAAATATCAGGGTATCTTTGAAATGTTTTACCCCAAAAATATTAAAAATACCCTAAGACCAAGGAATCCGGAACCAAGTAAACAAAAGTGGATACAGTATCCAAAATATATATAAAATAGATTCGCCTCATTAATATATATTAGATAAATTGGCAGTTTGGCGGGAAAATAGCAAGACAAGTCCATGAAGTAAGGGGATTAATTTCCACCATGGCATGTTAAATTGTGTTTGAAATAAACAACAAAAGTAGTGTCGGCACCTACATATCAAACAAAAAACAACAATAAAAAAACAGGTTATATCAGGTTTGCCTATGTCTATTTACATGGAACATCCTTGTAATACTCGCAGAACGCTGATAACCTGATAACCTGTGTATTAAAATAGACTAGTCAGCATATCTTTCGTAGTCTTGATCATTTCCGGAAATTGCTTTTCTATGGATAAACGTCCTCTCATGATCGGTCCTTAGCGTCAAACTGTATAATGGCCTATTTATAAAACCAAGTTTAATGATTTGATAAATTGAGACAAACATACCTTTACGAAAAGATACTGTAGCTCATGTTTGCAAACAAAAAAAATGTTCCAACAATGACAGAAAACGACACCATATTTACAATAAAAGACAGTACAAGAAAAACACCGCAGAAAAAATATCGAGCTGTTCTGAATGGATACTTTGAAAATGATTGCATATACGTTTGTGCAAAGTTTGCACAACGTACACTACATGCTAACGTAAAATGCAATTAATGCGGCAGGGCATGTCAGAATACAATCTGAATATTCTAATCCATTTCTTCCAATATAAGTTTTATACACCGCTTTCAAAACTGTAAAACAAATTACGTCGTGTTAATACTATGCAATGCAAATGAAAAATATAGACAAATAATAAAAACTGACCTGTGTTCGAGGTCGTTTACGCCGCCGTGTTAAATCCTCGTGCTAGTTTCACATTTGTTGGGACATATGATAATGTACTTGTGTATACTGAAACCAGATACACTTGGGTACTCTACCAGACAGGGATACACTCGGATAAATACGTAAATAAACTTAAACGATTGTTCAGTGAGCGACATTTTACTACCGTAACGCTTCTGTGATAGTATCATAACACGTGACAATATTGTATTAGTCCGGCAGATAATCCGGGTATTTTCAACGAACCTTGCATGAGAGTGTATAATACTTTTTTTTTCTTCTAAAATGGTAATCTATATATAGTTCTTTGATTTTACGTCGGGTGACATTTTGTCATCATTAAGCATTTTGAAATAAACAAGAGGGCGTCAAAATGGCCGCCAATTTGCACAAAATGCAATATTTGAATGAGAATTACTATTAGGTATGACATTTTTTATACTTAAGGACATTTTTATGTGTTTAATGTTAAAATGACAAACTGAGATGATATTTTGTCATTATTGGACATTTTGAAACAAACAAGATGGTGCCCAAAATCGCCCTAAATTTGCTCGAAATCCAATATTTGAATGGAAATTACTATAGGTAATTATTCATACATGAGAATGTATAGTAATATATTTTTGCTAAAATGATAGTCTATAATAATATATAGTGCTTTGATTTTATGTTGGATGACAATTTGTCATTATTGAGCATATTGAAATAAACAAGATGGCGTCCAAAATGGCCGCCAATTTGCTCGAAATGCAATATTTAAATGTGAATTACTATTAGGTGTACAATTATTCAAACATGATAGTGTATAGTAATATTTTATTGCTAAAATGATAGTCTTTATATAGTTCTTTGATTTTTATGTTGGATGACATTTTGTCATCAATGAGTATTTTAAAAAGAACAAGATGGCGTTCAAAATTGTAGCCAATTTGCTCGAAAAGCAATATTCAGATAAGAGATATACACAAGATATAAAGATATATAAAAAATTCCATACCAAAGGATAATTTTAATGTGTTTGATGTTTAGGTGACAGACTCGGAAGACGTTGTGTCATTGAACATTTTGAACTTAACAAGATGACGCGGCGTCCAAAATCGCCTCCAATTTGCTAGAAATGCAATATCAAGATGGAAATTACTATTAGTATAAGCTATACATACACTTGATGTATTTGGTGTTTAGTCGACAAACACATTTGCAATTAAAAGCGCATGGCCTTTAATATGACCACCATTTTCCTAAACAAGTTTGATTTGTTTGAATATCTAGCGTCATTTTTATGCCGTCGGATGTTAACATTTGATCATCTTCAATTATTCTGCGGAGAAAATGCTAGCTCTGTTGGAACTGCCTTAGGAAAGTGCTTGGGTATCAATGCTTGGTTGGTCAGAATCCAATGCATGTTTCCATATACATGCCTGTCTGTGAGCTCTTTTTGCATTTCCAGCAAAGTTTCAGAATCTGTTGTTATGGTAAAGTATTTAAAATATGCATTGTTTTACAATTAACATCGCCTACCAACTTTAGTGACTACTGAAGCCTCATAATTTTAAGACTATTCCTTTTCAGATACCATAATACCTTGCCACGTTATTGCAACAAGCCCATGGTCGTTATATTTATGTATACAGTTCTTTAACTTGTGATCCCCTTGGCACAGATTTATTAGGGTTTCCTGATGATAATGATGAAGTTAAAGTACAAATACATCAGTATCAATTGAAATTGCTGTTATACCTCTGTTTAGTTTATGTGCTCTATGATCACTTGTGCAGGATATTAAGTTCTGTCTCCTCATGTGTAATTTTAATGTCATCTGTTTCAATAACAATATACATGTATTTATTTATCTCCATTGGTATGTCATTTTCTCCGAAACATGTAACAACAAGATTATGAACGTGTGTATGTCTTTCACGGAACTATTTGATTGCTATTAGATGGCGTCATTTCAGTAACTGTTAAAATTATTTTCTGAGCTGGAATTGGCATATAAAGGTTGAGTTGTTAAGGTGTATCCTGCATGCCTGTGTTTTCTCTACAAGAGCATGTGATACATTTTCTGCTGAATGGCGAATATCTGTCGAAAACTAGGTAAACATCTTAGTTTCAATGTATTAAACCTTATAGTTTTCAAAATAATATTTCTAAAAACATCTATTGACCATTACAGAACAGCAGACTTGTCTACGAATATGCTTAGTTGTCTGTTAGTTGATTTGAGTTATGTCGCTCCAATACTTCTTTCTGCAGTAATGTCGTTGATTTCGCAATTCTGAGATCTCCTGTATCAGTAAACAATGAGGTCGGTACAGGTTTGTAATACCTATATAACGTGAACTTGTCTGCAATCCTTATCTTGAGTATATCAGAGTCCTATCAAATAATTTAGCATCTCCTGCCTTTATTTGTCTATTTGACACAGCGAATGTCTCAACAGTTTACGAAATCATTTGATGGAAACTGCTGTCAGGCGAATTTCTTTCATATTTGCTTACAACCGTGGGCAACTGCTTTATCAGCATTTACTTCTGTGGAACTACAGTATTTAAACTCTGAAGATATCAGTATAATAGAATATGGGTGTTTAGTTTAGTCGCGTTGTTCAATACATGTTTATAATCGTGATTGGATAGGTCTTTGCATTAATCATCATTAGGACTCATACTTGATAAAATATCTTCCACTCTACTGCAAACATGTAAAGTCAGTCTCCATATTTCCAATTATTCAAACTTCAGAATAATCCAAAGTATTACCCTCTTGTCATACCTATATCTCACGAACGTGGTTTCAATATGCATATCACTCTTCATAAAATTATGAAAGTACTTCCCTTGGACCTGACGTTGTAGATTCCATACCACGCGTAACTTGTCCACCAGTGGTACGATTTTTTTCCAGAATTATTGTTTCCTTTATTTGTCTTGAGGATGTAGTAGCTTCAATGTTTTTTACAGATGTGGCTGGTCTGTTGACATTTTCATTCAAATCAATAACTGCCAAATTTGTTTGAAATGTGTATGTTTTATCAGTAAAGTTTATTTTTTTGTCATGTTATTGCAATAATGCGTTATTAAAGCATTCAACATAATAAGTGCCCACACAATGAACATAATCATGTGCAGTTTTATAAATTTGAATATTCTTCAGTGCTGCGAGGAGCAAATGTTCGGCTTTAGGATCTTTAATTATTATGTTGCTGCACTCATACATATAAATAGTCTTGCATCTTGATGATGAATGACAATAGATATGATTTCCTTTGTAATGTTCTGCGATGTTGACGATGTCTGCTTTCAGGGTTGTTTCATTTCCTTTGCAGTTTTTTTTCATACACCAGTAAACATATGTCTTGATGCTTGCTGCCTTGTCTGACAATTCATGATGCCATACTGACCGTTCTTTGTACTTTGGGCCTGAGCAAATGTTTTTTTATTTGCTTTGCCAGGTTTTCAGTGGCATGCCGTGTGACGTTTGTTGATGTTGTCCCTACTCTTTCTGGTTTAAGAAATTTATGAATACTAGCATTTTTATCATGACAGTGAAGTTTAATCTTGAGACCATGCTGACCATAGTTGTCAAACAAATCATATAATTTCTTTGTTCCAATGAGCTCATGCTTTTGAGATGAAGAAGAGTCCTTTTTTGTGACATGGATAGTTTGCAAGACTCTTTGCAAACAACATCTGTATGATAGGAGTTTTTGCGAGTGCCATGCCTTGCATCAGATAATATAGCAATGCCACTATCTGGATATTCGTTGGAAGAAAATTCCGATTGTATTGCATCATTGCAGGCTTCATCGGTCATCTCCTGAACCACTTATCTATACGTTTTTAATATATCTGTTGCATAAACTTCCTTTAAAGAACCAATGCCTGCAGCTAAACAGAACTTCTCATATTGGTTTGGTAATATTCCTGATGTGGAATATCCATGTAAGAGTCTTTGATTTACTAAGTATTTTTGTCCCAAGTAAGGCGAGCTACTCCTTGATGCACTGTGTTCATCCGAACATGTAAATGTCATCATCCCAACATGACCTAGGTATTTTGATGATGATAGATGCATTGGCTCCTTACATACTTTGTAATGGTCACCAGTTCGACAGACATGGATGTTGTCAAAAACAACTGCTCATCACCGTATTCTTGTTCATTGACACACTGAAATACTGGGTCATGGAATGGATCATTTCTTAATGGAGAATCAGTAGCAGTAAATTTTGCCTCCATTGTACCCTTGTAGGACCTAAGTACCTCCAGTAAGAAATCCTTTGATGTGACATCGTTCACATTACCATCTCCAAAACTTGCCTTTATTTCTTTAACTAAATCCAGTATTTCTTGCTTTTCTACCTCCCTTTTACACATAAATCCAATTTTCCCTTCTATGCGTTTTGTTTTTCGTTCAATATTTCTTTTTTAACAGCTTCAGGATTGTCCTTATAATATTTTTTTTTTTTATCCTGCTGTGTAGTAGATGCCATTTTTGGTGATATTTCTAATTCTACAAATTCACACCTATAATTCAGCCAGTGTTATACCTAATATTCATTTAAATTTAATTAGATATTGTTCCCAAGTGGATCATATTACAATGTTGGGCAGTTTCATTTTAGTGAAGGTAAAGCTGGTTATTTTGATAAGATTTTGGATTGATTAAGCTTTGATACCATGTACATTTATAGTGATAAAGTGTTAAAAGACTTAGAATGAATGTTTTGTTACAAAGGAAGTTCATGAAATGTTTTACTATTAAATTTCAACAATACAAGCTTCTCACCAATACTTATTGGAACATTGTCCAGGAATGTGAGGTTAGGAAAGCAAACGTATCAGTGTGCTGTGCCCTTGTGATGGATTTACCAAAGTATATATTATCAATAGTTGTAACAGAGGAACAAAAACTTACCATTGAATCGCTTTTCAATCATTTTAATTGGGATTTTAATGTGACAGACCAAACAGTTTACAATGCGAATGAGATTGAAGAAAACAAACCACCATTGGAATGTCAACATAAAGGTGATGATATAATAGCATCCCAACCACTGTCACCACCACCACCAACACCACCATCATCATTGTATCATCATCATCATCATCATCACCACCAACACCACCACCACCACCACCACCATCATCATCATCAACAACAACAACAATATTTTTGACTGCAAATGATGATTGTTGTCCAAAATGCTTTTGTTCTCTTTTTGTAACAACGCATGAACTGTCTTGGCTTTGGAAAGGGTCAAGACCACATAACAATGCTAATGTTGAAAGGCGAATTAGATATAAACTGTTTTGGACCATGTTGGAAAGAAGGGATGCCTGGAGGAATGAAAACTATCCTAAGAATAAAGCAAAACTGACGAGGAGACAAATCGTTGATGAAACAGTTGTACACTATAAAAGAGATAGTATGCCAGATTGTGTTTTGAACTTGGTCAGGTCAAAGTATCCAAATCCGCCTGGGGTACCTTACATAGGCCATTGTTGGTAAAAGTTTGAGTGTATGAGATGTTGTGATATATTTTGCACAGTCGTAATATAAGTTAATTAACTTTATTTATCACCTTATTTATAATACAGATGCCTTATATTCTGATATACTTGCCAAGTGCTACTATCAATCAGTAGTAAATGATAACAACATGGAATAACATGGAATAACATGGAACAATTAGTTTTATAATTTTCATCGGATATTACATCAACATGTACAAGTACTAAAGCAGGATGAATAATTCCACCCCCACTTCAACCAAAAGTAAGTTGATAAATTATTATAACTTAAGGTAATAACCTGTATACCACCTTCTATACATATTATCATGTTTGTCATGTGCTTTGCTTTCTGATACAGCATGTTAACTAACATTACAGGTCTTGTGATCTCATGAATATTTAACCCCTCCCAAAAGCTTCAAATTTTCATCAGTTGGAAAAATAAATCAGATTTACAAGAGCATCATCTTTACATGTATCAAACATAAAACTGTCAATATATGTAACAAATATCTTATAGAACTTCTGGTATTTTTTTTTCAAATTAAAATAAAATTGTTTTTCAGTTATATTTTCAAAAATACTGTCCCTGACTTGAAAGCTTTTTCAAATATCAGTGGAAACCACCCTACGGCCATTACCTCCCTTTTATACCCAGGTTTGGTCTTTAAATAACGATATGACATTCTCAGGGAACTTTTTCAATCCAACATATTCGCTACCCCACAAAATTATAGCATAAACATTATGATGAAAACTGTCTACTTATCATTAACACGAACATTACGTTTACCTTTTTTCTATTCCAAGTGAAAGTTAATTGCTAATTACAAGTTATGAAGTTTGACAAGAGTAATAAAACAAAACAGAGATAGACTGCACTAAGGTATTACAACAGCTGTATATATACCTATATCGTTGTAGTGTGAAATTTGGACAATTTCCGACATTATTTAAGAATATTTTATTCGCATATATTGTCAATTGTGTAAGTTTTATATCTTAGATGGCAGTGACATATTTACTAAATACAACTTATTAATTAAAAACATTTTATTTGCACTTATAAAAGTAAAATGTGCGGAAAACAGTATTTTCAATTCATTTGCCGTCATCTTGGCGGCCATTTTAAACATTTCAAAATACTCAATGATGACAAGATGTCATCAAGCTGATTTTGCATAAGCAAGGCCTAAACTACCACAATCACCAAAAAAATAAATAAAACTATATACTTCCATGCAAGGTTCAGTGCTGTATCTGCTGGACCATATGGTGTTTAGCGTCGCTTTCAATAATTTTTCTGTCATATCGCGACGGTGTCTACTTGAGACAGTATTCTGAGCGCTGTCACACTGGAGTATCATGCCGTGGACACATGGTATGATACACCAATCAGTCACATTATACTAACAACGGGCCGACGTGACCTAGAACTCTCCTCTAAAAGCTGAGCGTCAAGCGCGGAAGCTTCTAGTACCATTTTTTAAGTCTTTGGTATGAACCGGTCGGGAATCAACCACGACCTTCCGCATACGCGGCTGACGCTCTACCACTAGACCAGGCTGCAGTCAACACGTTACAATGATGTTGTATATATTTTCATTACAGTAGAACTAGACATTTAGTATATTTTGAAAATTTTCCAATGTATATACAAATTATTTCAAATTACTTTAGTATTTATGAAATAAAAAAGCCAATTTCAGCTCAATTTAAAACAACAAAGGGACTTCAAGAAGCATTTTCATCAACGATTTCAATATCATTGCAACCAGACTTGAAGAAAAGACATGGCCATACAATCAAATACACTAAACCAAACAAGGAGGAGTGACAAAGCCATACAATCAAATGCACCAAACCAAACAAGGAGGAGTGACAAAGCCATGCAATCAAATGCACCAAAATAAACAAGGAGGAGTGACAAAGCCATACAATCAAATGCACCAAACCAAACAAGGAGGAGTGACAAAGCCATACCATCATATACACCAATCCAAATTAGGTGGAGAGACATAGCCAAACCGTCAAACCGTCAAATAAACCAATCCAAACTTGGAGGAGAGACATAGCCATACCATCAAATACACCAATCAAAACTAAGTGGAGAGACATAGCCATACCATCAAATACACCAATCAACTAGGTTGGCAGATATAGCCATACCTTTAAATACAACGATCCAGATTAAGAGGAAAGACATAGGCATACCATCAAATACACCAATCCAACTAAGAGGAGAGACATAGCCATACCATCAAATAAACCAATCCAAACTAGAAGAAGAGACATAGCCATACCATCAAATACACCAATCAACTAAGTTGGGAGATATAGCCATACCTTTAAATACAACAATCCAGATTAAGAGGAAAGACATAGGCATACCATCAAATACACCAATCCAACTAGGAGGAGAAACATAGCCATATCATCAAATACACCAATCCAGACTAAGAGGAGAGACATAGCCATACCATCAAATAAACAAATCCAAACTAGGAGAAGAGACATAGCCATACCATTAAATACACCAATCCAGAATAGGAGGAGAGACATAGCCATATCATCAAATACACCAATCAACTAGGTTGGGAGATATAGCCATACCCCGAAATACAACAATCCAAATTAAGAGGAAAGACATAGGCATACCATCAAATACACCAATCCAACTAGGAGGAGAGACATAGCCATATCATCAAATACACCAATCCAGACTAAGAGGAAAGACATAGCCATACCACCAAATAAACCAATCCAAACAAGGAGAAGAGACATAGCCATACCATTAAATACACCTATCCAGAATAGGAGGAGAGACATAGCCATACCATTAAATACACCTATCCAGAATAAGAGGAGAGACATAGCCATACCATCAAATAAACCCATCCAAACTAAGAGAAGAGACATAGCCATATTATTAAATACACCAATCCAGAATAGGAGGAGAGACATAGCCATACCATCAAATACACCTATCCAAACTAGGAGGAGAGACATAGCCATACCATCAAATACACCTATCCAAAATAGGAGGTGAGACATAGCCATACCATCAAATACATGTACACCAATCCAAACTAGGAGGAGAGAAATTGCCAAACCATCAAATACACCAATCCAGACTAAAAGGAGAGACATAGCCAAATCATAGAATAAACCAATATAAACAAGGAGGAGAGACATAGCCAAACCGTCAAATACACCAATCCAAACTAGGAGGAGAGACTTGACAATAACATCAAATACACCAATACAAACAAGGAGGAGAAACATAGCCATACCATTAAATAAACCAATCCAAACTTGGAGGAGAGACATAGCCATACCATCAAATACACCTATCCAAAATAGGAGGTGAGACATAGCCATACCATCAAATACATGTACACCAATCCAAACTAGGAGGAGAGAAATTGCCAAACCATCAAATACACCAATCCAGACTAAAAGGAGAGACATAGCCAAATCATAGAATAAACCAATATAAACAAGGAGGAGAGACATAGCCAAACCGTCAAATACACCAATCCAAACTAGGAGGAGAGACTTGACAATAACATCAAATACACCAATACAAACAAGGAGGAGAAACATAGCCATACCATTAAATAAACCAATCCAAACTTGGAGGAGAGACATAGCCATACCATCAAATAAACCAATCCAAACTAGGAGGAGAGACATAGCCAAACCATTAAATACACCAATCAAGACTAAAAGGAGAGACATAGCCAAATCATCAAATACACCAATATAAACAAGGATGAGAGACATAGCCAAACCGTCAAATACACCAATCCAAACTAGGAGGAAAGACACAACCATACCATCAAATAAACCAATCCAAACTTGGAGGAGAGACACAACCATACCATCAAATAAACCAATCCAAACTTGGAGGAGAGACATAGCCATACCATCAAATAAACCAATCCAAACTAGGAGGAGAGACATAGCCAAACCATTAAATACACCAATCAAGACTAAAAGGAGAGACATAGCCAAATCATCAAATACACCAATATAAACAAGGATGAGAGACATAGCCAAACCGTCAAATACACCAATCCAAACTAGGAGGAAAGACACAACCATACCATCAAATAAACCAATCCAAACTTAGAGGAGAGACACAACCATACCATCAAATAAACCAATCCAAACTTGGAGGAGAGACATAACCATACCATCAAATAAACCAATCCAAACTAGGAGGAGAGACACAACCATACCATCAAATAAACCAATCCAAACTAAGAAGAGAGAAATTGCCAAATCATCAAATACACCAATCAAGACTAAAAGGAGAGACATAGCCAAATCATCAAATATACCAATATAACAAGGAAGAGAGACATAGCCGAAACGTCAAATACACCAATCCAAACTAGGAGGAGAGACGCAACCATACCATCAAATAAACCAATCCAAACTTGGAGGAGAGACTAAACCATACCATCAAATAAACCAATCCAAACTTGGAGGAGAGACACAGCTAAACTGTCAAATAGACCAATCCAGTCTAGGTGGAGAGATACAGCCAAACCGTCAAATACACCAATCCAAATTAGGAGGAGAGACATAGCCAAAATAATCAAATACACTTATCTATACAAGACGGAGATACATAGCCAAACCGTCAATTACACCAATCCAAATAAGGACGAGAGACATAACCTTACCATAAAATAAACCAATACAAATTAGGAGGAGAGACATAGCCATACCGTCAAATACACCAATCCAAAGTAGGAGGAGACACACAGTCATACCATAAAATACAGCAATCCAAACTTGAAGGAGAGACATAGCCATACCATCAAATAAACCAATCCAAACAGGAAGGACTTATTTAGTTACACCTTCAAATACACCACTCCAAAGAAGGAGGAGAGACAAAGCCAAACCATCCGATACATCAATCCAAATTTGGAGAAGAGACAAAGCCAGACTTATAATATACAAATCTTAACTAAGAGGAAAGACATAGCCATACCATCAAATACACCACTTCAAACTAGTGGGAGAGACATAGCCAAACCATAAAATACACCAATCCAAACTTGAAGACATTGCTATTCCATCAAATACACTAATTAAAACTTGGAAGAGAGACATAGTCAAACAACAAATACACCAATCGAACTTAGGTGGAGAGACACAGCCAAATACTCAAATAAGCCAATCCAAACTAGGAGTAGAGACATTGCTAAATCATCAAATACACCAATCCAAATTAGGTGGAGAGACAAAGCCAAATTGTCAAATAAACCAATCAAAACTAGGAGGAGAGGCATAGCCAAACCGCCAAACACACCAATGCAAATAAAGTGGAGAGACACAGCCAAATCAAGAAATACGCAAATTCAAACTAGGAGGAGAGACATAGCCTAACCATCAAATACACAAATCCAAATTAGGAGGAGAGACATAAACATACCAACAAATACACAAACCCAAATCAGGAGGAGAGACATAGCAAAACCATCATATACACAAATCCATAGTCGGAGGAGAGAAAACTCCATACCATCAAATATACCAATCCAGACTAGGAGGAGAGACGTAGACATACCATAAAATACCCCAATCCAAATAAGGAGGAGAGAAAAAGCCATAACATCAAACACATCAATACAATCTAGGAGGAGAGATATTGCCATACCATCAAATACACCAATCCAAACCAGGAGGTTTACTGCCGTACTATCAAATACACCAATAAAAATGAGGAGAGACATAGCCAAACCATAAAATACACAAATCAAAATTAGGAGGAGAGACAAAGCCAAACCATCAAACACATCAATACAAACTAGGAGGAGAGATATAGCCATTCTATCAAATACACCATACCAAACCAGGAGGAGAGACAGAGCCAAACACTCAAATACACCAATCCAAACTAGAAGGACAGACAGGGCCAAACCGTCAAATACACCAACCCACTTAGGAGGAGAGACATAGCCAAACCGTCAAATACACCAATCCAAACCAGGAGGAGAGACAGAGCCAAACCGTCAGATACAACAATCCAAACTAGGAGAAGAGACAAAGCCAAACCGTCAGATACACCATTCCAAACCAGAAGGACAGACAGGGCCAAACCGTTAAATACACCAACCCAATTAGGAGGAGAGACACAGCCAAACCGTCAAATACATCAATCCAAATTTGGAGGAAAGACATAGCCAAACCGTCAAATATACTAATCCAAACTAGGAGGAGAGACACGGCCATACTATTAAATATACTAATCCAAACTAGGAAAAGAGACATAGACAAACCATTTAACAAACAAATACAAACCAGGAAGAGACACATAGTCATCCCTTCAAATACATCAAATTAAACAAGGAGGAGTGAAAAAGCCATACCATCGAATACATCTGTCAAAATTAGAAGGAGACATAACAATAACATCAAATACACCAACCCAAATCAGGAGGAGACATAGCCAAACTTATACACAAATCCAAACTAGGTGGAGAGAAAACGCCATACCATCAAATACACCAATCCAGACTAGGAGAAAAGACATAGACATACCATCAAATATACCAATCCAAACTAAGAGGAGAGACACAGACATAACATCAAATACACCAATCAAAATTCTGAGGAGAGACATAGCCATACCATCAAATACACCAATTAAAATTAGGATGAGTGACATAGCCATATCACCAAAAACACTCATCCAAACTAGGATAGACATAGCCAAACCATGAAATACACCAATCCAAATTTGGAGGAGACACATAGCCATACCATCAAATACACCAATCTAAACTAGAAAGAGAGACATAACCATACCATCAAATACACCAAAACAAATTAGGAGGAGAAACAATACCATACCATCAAATACACTAATCCAAACTAGGACGAAAGACATAGCCAAACCATCAAATACACCAACCAAATTAGGAGGAGAGACATTGCCATATCATCGAACACATCAGTCCAAATTAGGAGGAGAGACATAGCTATACTATCAAATATACCAAACCAAACTAGGAGGAAAGACATGGCCATATCATTAAAAACGACAAACCAAACTAAGAAGAAGACATAGCCAAACCATCAAATACACCAATCTATACTAAGAGGAGAGACAAAGCCATACCATCAAATACAGAAATCAAAATTAGTAGGAGAGACATAGCCATACCATCAAAACCTCCAATCCAAACTATGAGGAGAGACATAGCCATAGCACTTAATACACCAATCCAAACTAAGAAGAGAGACATAGCCATATAATCAAAAACTCCAACATAAACTAGGAGGAGAGACAGCCAAACCGTCCAACACACAAAACTAAAGTTGGAAGAGAGACACAGCCTAACTATAAAATACACCAATCCAAATTAAGAGGAGAGACATAAACATACCATCTAATACACTAATTCAAACTAGGAAGAGTGACATAGCCATACCATCAAATTAACCAATCCAAACTAGGAGGAGAGATATAAACAAACCATCAAATAAAACAATCCAAATTAAGTGGGGAGACACAGCCAAACCGTAAAAAATACACCAATGCAAACTAGGAGGAACGATATAGCCTAACCATCAAATACAACAATCCAAATTAGGATGAGAGACATAGCCATATAATCAAAAACTACAATTCAAACTAGGAGGAGTGACATAGCCAAACCGTCCAACACACCAAATAAAACTTGGGGGAGAGACATAGCCTAACCATTAAATACAACAATCCAAATTAGGAGGAGAGACAAAGCCCTACCATCAAATACACCAATCCAAACTAGGAGGAATGACATAGCCATACCATCAAATACACCAATTCAAACTAGGAAGAGAGACACAGCCATACCATCAAATACACCAGTTCTAACTAAGAAGAGAGACAGAGCCATACCATTAAATACACCAATCAAAACTAGGAGGAGAGACTTGACAATAACATCGAATTCACCAATCCAAACTAGGAGGAGAGACAAATACATACCATCAAATATACCAAACCAAACTAGGAAGAGAGACAAAGTCAAACCATCAAATAAACAAATCCAAATAAGAAAGATACACATAGACAGGCCATCAAATAAACAAATACAAACTAGGAGAAGTGACATAGACAAACAATCAAACACACCAATCCATACCAAGATAAGAGACATAGACATACCGTCAAATACACCAATCCAGACTAGTTGGAGAGACTTAGCCATACCATCAAATTCACCAATCCAAACTAGGACGAGAGACATAGCCAAACCATCAAATACACCAACCAAATTAGGAGGAGAGACATTGCCATATCATCGAAAATATCAGTCCAAATTAGGAGGAGAGACATAGCCATACTATCAAATATACCAAACCAAACTAGGAGGAAACACATGACCATATCATTAAATACGACAAACCAAACTAAGAAGAAGACATAGCCAAACCATCAAATACACCAATCCATACCAGGAGGAGAGACAAAGCCATACCATTGAATACAGAAATCAAAATTGGTAGGAGAGACATAGCCATACCATCAAAAACTCCAATCCAGACTATTAGGAGAGACATAGCCATAGTACTAAATACAAGAATCCAAACTAAGAAGAGAGACATAGCCATACTATCAAAACCTCCAACCTAAACTAGGAGGAGAGACATAGCCATACCATCGAAAATATCAGTCCAAATTAGGAGGAGAGACATAGCCATACCATCGAAAATATCAGTCCAAATTAGTACGAGAGACATAGCCATACCATCAAAACCTCCAATCCAAACTATGAGGAGAGACATAGCCATAGCACTAAATACACCAATCCAAACTACGAAGAGAGACATAGCCATATTATCAAAACCTCCAATCCAAACTAAGAGGTGAGACATAGCCATAGCACTAAATACACCAATCCAAACTAAGAAGAGAGACATAGCCATACCATCGAAAACTCCAATCCAAACTATGAGGAGAGACATAACCATAGCACTAAATACACCAATCCAAACTATGAGGAGAGACATAGCCATACCACTAAATACACCAATCCAAACTAAGAAGAGAGACATAGCCATATTATCAAAAACTCCAACCTAAACTAGGAGGAGAGACATAGCCAAACCGTCCAACACACAAAACTAAAGTTGGAAGAGAGACACAGCCTAACTATAAAATACACCAATCCAAATTAAGATGAGAGACATAGCCATACCATCTAATACACTAATTCAAACTAGGAAGAGTGACATAGCCATACCATCAAATTAACCAATCCAAACTAGGAGGAGAGATATAAACAAACCATCAAATCAAACAATCCAAATTAAGTGGAGAGACACAGCCAAACCGTAAAAAAATACACCAATGCAAACTAGGAGGAAAGATATAACCTAACCATCAAATACACCAATCCAAATTAGGATGAGAGATATAGCCATACCATCATATACACCATTCCAAATTTGCATTAGAGAAAACGCCATACCATCAAATACACGAATCCAAACTAGGAAGAGAAACATAGCCATATAATCAAAAACTACAATCCAAACTAGGAGGAATGACATAGCCAAACCGTCCAACACACCAAATCAAACTTGGGGGAGAGACATAGCCTAACTATTAAATAAACAAATCTAAATTAGGAGGAGAGACAAAGCCCTACCATCAAATACACCAATCCAAACTAGGAGGAATGGAATAGCCATACCATCAAATACACCAATTCAAACTAGGAAGAGAGACACAGCCATACCATTAAATACACCAATTCAAACTAAGAAGAGAGACAGAGCCATACCATTAAATACACCAATCAAAACTAGGAGGAGAGACTTGACAATAACATCGAATTCACCAATCCAAACTAGGAGGAGAGAGAAATACATACCATCAAATATACTAAACCAAACTAGGAAGAGAGACAAAGTCAAACCACAAATACACCAATACAAATAAGGAGGATACACATAGACAGGCCATCAAATAAACAAATACAAACTAGGAGAAGTGACATAGACAAACATTCAAACACACCAATCCATACAAAGATAAGAGACATAGACATACCATCAAATACACCAATCCAGAATAGTTGGAGAGACATAGCCATACCATCAAATTCACCAATTCAAACTAGGACGAGAGACATAGCCAAACCATCAAATACACCAACCAAATTTGGAGGAGAAACATGGCCATATCATTGAATACATCAGTCCAAATTAGGAGGAGAGACATAGCTATACTATCAAATATACCAAACCAAACTAGGAGGAAAGACATGGCCATATCATTAAAAACGACAAACCAAACTAAGAAGAAGACATAGCCAAACCATCAAATACACCAATCCAAACTAGGAGGAGAGACATAGCCATACCATCAAATACAGAAATCCAAACTAAGAAGAGAGACATAGCCATACCATCAAAAACTCCAATCCAAACTATGAGGAGAGACATAGCCATAGCACTAAATACACCAATCCAAACTAAGAAGAGAGACATAGCCATATAATCAAAACCTCCAACCTAAACTAGGAGGAGAGACATAACCAAACCGTCCAACACATCAATCTAAAGTTGGAAGAGAGATACAGCCTAACTATAAAATACACCAATCCAAATTAAGAGGTGAGACATAGCCATACCATCTAATACACTAATTCAAACTAGGAAGAGTGACATAGCCATACCATCAAAAACTCCAATCCAAACTATGAGGAGAGACATAACCATATCACTAAATACACCAATCCAAACTAAGAAGAGAGACATAGCCATATAATCAAAAACTCCAATCCAAATTATGAGGAGAGACATAGCCAAACTGTCCAACACATCAATCTAAAGTTGGAAGAGAGATACAGCCTAACTATAAAATACACCAATCCAAATTAAGAGGTGAGACATAGCCATACCATCTAATACACTAATTCAAACTAGGAAGAGTGACATAGCCATACCATCAAAAACTCCAATCCAAACTACGAGGAGAGACATAACCATATCACTAAATACACCAATCCAAACTAAGAAGAGACACATAGCCATATAATCAAAAACTCCAGCCTAACCTAGGAGGAGAGACATAGCCAAACCGTCCAACACACAAAACTAAAGTTGGAAGAGAGACACAACCTAACTATAAAATACACCAATCCAAATTAAGAGGCGAGACATAGCCATACCATCTAATACACTAATTCAAACTAGGAAGAGTGACATAGCCATACCATCAAAAACTCCAATCCAAACTATGAGGAGAGACATAACCATATCACTAAATACACCAATCCAAACTAAGAAGAGAGACATAGCCATATAATCAAAAACTCCAACCTAAACTAGGAGGAGAGACATAACCAAACCGTCCAACACATCAATCTAAAGTTGGAAGAGAGATACAGCCTAACTAAAAAATACACCAATCCAAATTAAGAGGTGAGACATAGCCATACCATCAAAAACTCCAATCCAAACTAAGAGGTGAGACATAGCCATAGCACTAAATACACCAATCCAAACTAAGAAGAGAGACATAGCCATATAATCAAAAACTCCAATCCAAACTATGAGGAGAGACATAGCCATAGCACTAAATACACCAATCCAAACTAAGAAGAGAGACATAGCCATATAATCAAAAACTCCAACCTAAACTAGAAGGAGAGACATAGCCAAACCGTCCAACACACAAAACTAAAGTTGGAAGAGAGACACAGCCTAACTATAAAATACACCAATCCAAATTAAGAGGCGAGACATAGCCATACCATCTAATACACTAATTCAAACTAGGAAGAGTGACATAGCCATACCATCAAATTAACCAATCCAAACTAGGAGGAGATATATAAACAAACCATCAAATACAACACTCCAAATTAAGTGGAGAGACACAGCCAAACCGTAAAAAATACACCAATGCAAACTAGGAGGAAAGATATAGCCTAACAATCAAATACACCAATCCAAATTAGGATGAGAGACATAGCCATACCATCAAATACACCAACCAAAATAAGGAGGAGAGAAATAGCCAAATCATCATATACACCATTCCAAATTCGCATTAGAGAAAACGCCATACCATCAAATACAAGAATCCAAACTAGGAAGAGAGACATAGCCATATAATCAAAAACTCCAATCAAAACTAGGAGGAGTGACATAGCCAAACCGTCCAACACACCAAATCAAACCTGGGGGAGAGACATAGCCTGACCATTAAATACACCAATTCAAATTAAGAGGAGAGACAAAGCCCTACCATCAAATACACCAATCCAAACTAGGAGGAATGACATAGCCATACCATCAAATACATCAATTCAAACTAGGAAGAGAGAAACAGCCATACCATCAAATACACCAATCCAAACTAGAAGGAGAAACATAGACATACCATCAAATTCACCAATCCAGACTAGTTGGAGAGACAAAGCCAAACCATCAAATTCACCAATCCAGACTTGTAGGAGAGACATAGACATACCATCAAATACACCAATCCAGACTAGTTGGAGAGACATAGCCAAACCATCAAATTCACCAATCCAGACTTGTAGGAGAGACATAGACATACCATCAAATTCACCAATCCAGACTTGTAGGAGAGACATAGACATACCATCAAATACACCAATCCAGACTTGTTGGAGAGACATAGCCAAACCATCAAATTCACCAATCCAGACTTGTAGGAGAGACATAGCCAAACCATCAAATTCACCAATCAAGACTAGTTGGAGAGACATAGCCAAACCATCAAATTCACCAATCCAGACTTGTAGGAGAAACATAGACATACCATCAAATACACCAATCCAGACTAGTTGGAGAGACATAGCCAAACCATCAAATTCACCAATCCAGACTTGTAGGAGAGACATAGACATACCATCAAATTCACCAATCCAGACTTGTAGGAGAGACATAGACATACCATCAAATACACCAATCCAGACTAGTTGGAGAGACATAGCCAAACCATCAAATTCACCAATCCAGACTTGTAGGAGAGACATAGCCAAACCATCAAATTCACCAATCCAGACTTGTAGGAGAGGCATAGACATACCGTCAAATACAACAATGCAGATTATAAGGAGAGACATAGCCATACCATGAAATACACCAATCCAGCCTAGGAGGAGAGAAATAGACATAACATCAAATACACCAATACAGACTAGGAGGAGATACATGGCTATAACAGCGAATTCACCAATCCAAACTAGGTGGAGGGAAATAGCCATATCTTCAATACACTGAATATGTGGTATTCACGTATTCGTTGTATTTCCTAAAAAGTTCACAACACTATACAACTGCTTTGAGTGAAGGTTATAAATAGGCCTAGTGAGTAACTTGTTGATTATTTCCTCACTTTGCAAGCGTAGCGAATGATGGTTTATTTTCCTCCCAATCTTTTACAAACGAGACTTGTAATAAATATCATTGTATTTTCTTACATTTAATATGCTTTACATCCTCCGAGAGTGTCCAAGCAATTGATTAATAGTATTTTGAGATGCTGTTTAGTATGTGACCTTCTCTTCCACACTTGTTTAAATGTCTCTCATTATATATACTGGCATGCATAGTGTAATGTGTTTTTTATTCATAGTGAGGGTTAGTTAAATCATCTCCCCATTTTCTCTAGCATGAGGTTGTTAGCAGGCATAGCTGACCTCCCTCTGTTAAATGCATAATTGCAATTTTCTTTCCTCACTTGGTAGACTTTATCTTAGTCTATTTCATTGTGGTGAGTGACTGTTAAAATGAGAGTCGATTTCCATATTTAAAGCAAATAGGAGTTGATTGTCCGTTTTATGTTGTAATTCCTCAAAAAGTTGCACTACCAGATCAATCAATGCATACTTTTTGAGTGACATGAATCAAATTTGTGAGTGATGTGTTTGTGTACATTTTCCCCGCCTATGTCAAAGGTGCGATTGATGATTTCGAGTTATTTCCTCACACTCTTTTATACACGATCCACGTCATTAATATGCAGGTTCACTTTTATTTTATTATGTATTATGTATTACTCTCATAAAAGGTATAGAGCATGTCATTTAACAGATTTTAACCAAAATGTACTTCTCCCATGATGTGCACGTGCACAAATAATGTGAACACTGCATTCACTATACAATTTTTATGGTAAAATATACGATGCAAATTTTATACGTCACTGAAAGCAAATTTTGTATACTGCAAAAACTTTGACATGACATCACTTTTAGGTAAACCATCTATAGGGGAAAAACAGGAGTGCATACTTTCTTTTGCAACAGAGTATATAATGACATGCATAGTGTAATATTTTCCTCTGGGAGTGATGACTACTTTTTGTTCATTTGCAGGTATAACATACTCAGCAGTACCGATTTGTTATTTTTATTTGCTCCTTGAGTGAGTAATGTTTATACATGTACATAGTGAGGGTCAGTTTAATCATTTCCCCATTTTCTCTAGCATGAGTTTGTTAGCAGGCATTACTTACCTCTATGCATAATTGCAGTTTTGTTTCCTCACTTGATACATTTTATCTTAGTCTGTTTCATTGTGGTGAGTGACTGTTAAAATGCGGGAGTCGATTTTTATATATCAAGCAAACAGGACTGCCCGCTTTTATGTTGTAATTCCTCAAAAAGTTGCACTACCATATCAATTAATACAGTCTTTTTGAGTGACGGCCATGAATCAAATTTGTGAGTGATGAGTTTGTATAGTTTTTCCCCGCCTTTGTCAAAAGTGCGAGTGATGATTTCGTGTAATTTCCTTACAGTCTTTTAAAAACAATTCTCGTCATTAATATGCAGGGTCTTGTTTATTTTATTATTTATCAATTTTTTGTTGTATTGCTTTCTCAGATGAAGCGACGTCAGACGGCAACTGTCTCAAAATGGGACTGTTTTTCTAAAGCAGGATCTCACAATAACACGGATGTAAACTCAGAAAGATGACGGCCGGACATCTGGTCCAGTAGAGCAAAACGGTCTGTCGCTGCCTTAACGAGTGTATTTACTATGGAACCGTCAATGGCTAATCACAGCAAACACAACAAATTGTCATTCTGCCCAACTTACGAAGGTCAAGTGTATATCGCGATCAGCTACAACTCTGGCAGCTCAGGCCCCGCCAGTGCCGCTCCAACCAAACAGCTCTGACTCATCTGACGTAATCGCTTCGGTTGATTCATCTTCTGATGCCAACGTCTTATTGTCCGACGACATTGAGGACATCGGCAACAATAATAGTTTGATATTTTTCAGGGAAATGGTAGTCAGGTTAAAATGACTAAGGATCTAATTTCCACTCCTATTGCTACACTATATAAAAATCATTGAAAAGAAAACTATGGACAGATCAGTTGATAGATCTGCCAGTCCGGCTTCCTGACTACTCTCTGAATCAATGGCAAGGTCAATTCTCAATTCAGGTTGATCATCAAGCCAATTTAAGTGTCGTGTTAAGAACAAAGAACAGGAAAATAATTTAACTCTTGGTCTTCAGCGTTCATACGGTTTGTGGAAATTCATCTGCAAATAAACACCCGTTCTAGCTCATAACTTATAAAATATATGGATATTATCAGAGATTTTGCCTCTATAGGTCCTTATTCAGCATATGATAGACAATTTCGCTTGCTCCGAGCTAACCATATTTTGCCAAGGAATTATCTCCATATGGAGTTTTAGAAAATGGCTTCCACGCAACAACAGCAGCCTCCCGTTTCTCAGCAGCCCAAATCGTTACATACGGCGTTTAATCAATCTCACCCAAACAGTTTCCCGTCCCTCTCATAGGGTCTCTCTCAATAAAGAAGGGCGTCGGGATATAGATGATTTGCTTATATTTATTGATAATTTCAATAGCAAACACCGCCTGTTAAATCACAGGTGGATTGATGTCAACTGCATCTTTTCATTGATGCTTCTAGTAACATCAGTTTTTTTGGCAATGTTTGGTCCTAATTGGTTTCATTGAGAGCGGCCATTCCAGTTATACAAGTGTAACATTACATTCAAGGAACTGTTTTGCACAGTGTTAGCTTTGAAAATTTGGGGAAAACATTTTAGAAATCAATGCTTAGTACTTAATAACGCCGTTGTTCATATTTTAAACAAACAAACAAACGAGCAAAGATTCAGATATCATGAAACTTGTAAGATGTTTAGTTTTAGCTTGTGTGCAATTCAGTGTTTTAGTTATAGCCTTGCACATTCCAGGAAAGCTCAATACATTACCCGATTTACTTTCCCGTTCACGGATCAATGCTTTCAGGGTAAATGCTCCACAAATGGATCAGTAACAAACTCTTATTCCAGAAAATCGTCGCAAAATGTGAATCAAAGAATAAAGAGTTTTAGCACCCTCTACTCGTAAAACGTACCGTTATACGTACAAACAGTACAAAGCTTTCATTTTTGAATATTTCCCATGGGATCAGATATTTCCAATTCCATGTAAAAGATTGGCTTAATTAATTGCACATTATCATTAGAAAGAGCTGTGCTACTCCACAATTTCTACTCAAGTTTCGGGTCTAGCTTATTTTCATGAATTGCATGAGTTACCTTATCCAACAGACAAGTTCATTATCAAGAAATTGTTACAAAGCATCACACTTTTGTCTTTGTCCCCAGGTAAACGTCAACCTTTTACATTGAGGATATTACATAAACTTGTTAATGGAAAGTTCGTTTTCTCAAAAAATTTAAAGCCTTGTTTGTCGCCGCGTTTCACGCTCCCCTGTGCATAGGCGAATTTGTAATTACATACCTTGGCTCTCAGAATGTCCTACAAAGAAATCATATTAAATTCAAATTTGTCATGGGTTGCATACGGCAAGCAACTATCCGTTTCACCAGGTATAAGCACTCAAATGACATAGTCAACACTCTTATAACAATCGACATACTCCAATCAAAGGTGTATAGGACTCACACCACTATTATCTCCCTTGAGTACTCCGGACCTACAGGTGAAGGAGGTAGAAATAAAACTTTAGTTCTCTTTTTCTTCTTTTTTCAGGGCTTTGTACTGCAATGTTTTGTTTTTTGCTGGCATGAGTTAAATGGTCAGTATTTTAGAAATCACCACTGAAAATTTGATGCTGATACCAGCTTTCTGGACAATTCTGTGTCATTTCAGAATCGTTGGTTCGAACGGCATCTAGGGCGAATAGTTGACATATTATTACTCTGGAAATTGATAGGTCTCACAAAAGCATTGAATTTAAAAAAAACCAACCTGGTCAAGGTATACTTTTTTTTCTTTATAATTGCATATCTTGAACCAGTGAAGAATTTGAGCCCAGACACATGCTGCAGAATTTAATTTTTCACTCTGTTTTGGACATAAATGTTACAATGGAGCCCTATGGGAAATGTAATAGTGGTGTGAGACGTTCAGGACTCACACCACTATTATCTCCCTTGAGTACTCCGGACCTACAGGTGAAGGAGGTAGAAATAAAACTTTAGTTCTCTTTTTCTTCTTTTTTCAGGGCTTTGTACTGCAATGTTTTGTTTTTTGCTGGCATGAGTTAAATGGTCAGTATTTTAGAAATCACCACTGAAAATTTGATGCTGATACCAGCTTTCTGGACAATTCTGTGTCATTTCAGAATCGTTGGTTCGAACGGCATCTAGGGCGAATAGTTGACATATTATTACTCTGGAAATTGATAGGTCTCACAAAAGCATTGAATTTAAAAAAAACCAACCTGGTCAAGGTATACTTTTTTTTCTTTATAATTGCATATCTTGAACCAGTGAAGAATTTGAGCCCAGACACATGCTGCAGAATTTAATTTTTCACTCTGTTTTGGACATAAATGTTACAATGGAGCCCTATGGGAAATGTAATAGTGGTGTGAGACGTATAGTTCGTTAAAGGCGCTCTACCAATATTACCGTTTAAAGGGCCGTTCTTCCAATTACAATGTGGTACACCATATCATCGGACTATTTCACCAGGGTTTTGAGGTTATGCATTAAGTCTATCGGTTTGAATCCGACGGTAAAATACCATATTCTTTCCGCCACTCATATGCATAACACACATTCAAGCACACAAATAAAACTGTTAGGTCGATTGAATCTTACGCGTTTCAACGCAACATCCGTCCTCGAGCTGTTTCTTTCAACGCTCCAATACTCCCAGTTGAGGTTTGGTCGGCTTGAGCGACAATCCTTCAATAAGACAGTAAACTGCCAACCATTGCCAATTTAACTGTCGTGTCAGTGACTGGGTTAGTCAGCAATTTCAATTTTATGACGTATTCTTTACTTTTAAGTGTGACTGTTACAGGCGGCATACATTGCCAGTTTTGTTTAATTATATATAATTTTACAATGCGTCTGATTTAGACGGTCCATATATATTTAGTTGTGTAAATCACTATATGGCAGGTTAAATTGGACTGTTATATTCAATGTTTTATTTGCTTAGTTTCATTTTTGAATGAACAACTGTTTTCATAGTTTGCCAAGAGCATATTCACAAGTTGTGAAATAATACATATATATAGTTCGTTTGTTTTTTGCAATGGAAGTGTCCGTTTTAGAAAGCACTGCTACATTTTGTGAGGGTTGGTTAAAGTTTGGTTATTATATGATTATACATAGAGGTCTGATGTACATAGACAATTTACTGTTTCCTAGCTTGGATGCACCTCTGTGATCTGGGCGGTTTCTGTCTGCTTTGGCTGTCAGCTTTGTGGCGGTTTTGTATGCCCAGATTTGTTTTTATGTATATAGATATATATTGGTATTAAATGTTACACTTCTGGAATTAGATAAAGTTATTTCCGGCATTTTCAATTAAAATGCTAATTACAACTTACTTGGTGTTTTGTTATTACATCTTTTCCATGCAAGCGACTTCGGTCCATCCTAATCGTTGTCTATCTTTTATTAAATCCGAAGTAACATAAAGCATATTCCAAGAAACAAATGATATTATTTATTCTGTAACTCAACTGAGGCGGAAGATATGTATCACTCCAATAATGATCTTGCTACAGTGAATTAAGGAGGATATACATAAAATATTTTACCAAAGACATTCCATGTACAAGCGTATTGCTTAAATCAAATGACAAAAATATTTTATCTGAAATTAAGAAATAATATTTTAAATGTTTAAGCCCGTGTGGTTCCGGCTAAGAATAGAATCACTGTCGATCTCTGCAGAGGGGTACGAATCCTCCGAATGGGTGTCATGTTCATTTTATCATTTTTTGTCATGTTCACTATTGTGGTTAAATCATCAACCCCTGTGTAGTTCCAGGGAGCCATGAGTGATGGCAAGAATAGGATCATTGTGGCTTATGCATGTAATAAGAAGCGACACATTGAGTAATACGATAGAATTTGCTTAAAATCTGCAGTTCTGCAGGTATCAAGGTTCTAGGTTCATTCTGCATATTCAATTGTTGATGTTGATGTTGTTTTTGTACATGTAGAGTGAACCTGGAATCTTCCTTCCTGTTGGCGTCGAATAACCTATAATGTGTTGGTACGCCGTAAAACCCTATTCATTCATTCATTCATTCATTCATTCATTCATTCATTCATTCATTCAGTCATTCATTCATTTATTCATTCATTTAAATGTTTAATGTGAAACTTAAATATATATTTGGCAATGAAAGAACAATAATCATTTAAATGTTTAGTAAATATGTTCATCCTGTAGAACTTTGAAAAGCATTTCTTATATTATTTTGACATTTATATTTAAAACATAAATAACAATAAACGATGCATTCGATGTTGTAGAGAACTGTAAGGTGATGACTGTATCTAAGGCTGATCTGGATCTATATGTCGTTTATATCTTCGGAAAATAACGGTCTTTCTCTATTAAATGGATTTCAGATAACAAAATACTAAATCAATTTACAGCTATTAACAAAGTGCCTTAAAAAGAAAACAATTCTTGAACATAAAGGCAATAAAATAACGTGTGATGGTGAAGTTACAATGTTGGAAGTAATAATTAGTTTTCAACTTAGATTTAATCTTTTCATTTCATATTTCTAATGTATGTAAGGAGGCTTCAAAACAATAAAATGATCTAAACGTACAGTAAAATATATGTGTTAATGTAAACTTGGAAAATTATTTTATCATGTCAAATGTTTACTACTGTTCGCTAGCGTGGTATTTCTGCGTTGAGGTAAGTAAAAGAGATTAATACATATATATATATAGAAACGAGCCTTAAGAGTCTAAAAATGGCACTCATAACCTTTAAACTGTTTTACAAAGAGTCTCCGACTAATTAACTGATTACGTTGCTTTTCAAAATTCTTCTTATTCTTTTAGATAAACTAATCCTGTAGAAATGCCAAAGGTAAGGACGACATACTGTAGCGTTTAGATATTTCCGTTACATCGGAACACTTTTCCAAATAAAATCTGTGATTGAACTAATTACAATCACTTTCTAAATCTTATCTCCGCCTGAAACGGAGAGGGAAGGTTGCAAATGTTCATTAGGTGGTCACAATAGATAATATGCTTTCAGAATAATTATTTTTTGTGCATTTGTATGTGTGTGTGCGTGCGTGTAAATGTGTGTTTGAAATAATTTATCTAATACAATATGTCTTTATAAGTGAAGTATATTTGATCAACGTTTTAAAATGGCCTAAATGTTCTTTTTCTTTTTTTAATTTAAATTTGATAGTGCGTTTTTTTTTAGATATTTTCTTGCTTAAATTTAAGATGATTTAGTTTTGAATTTTACCTTGTTTGGTTATGGTTTTATTTTTTGGCTTAGCTTAATCACGGCATATTCTTCCAAGAGAGAGAATATCTCTCACGGAATAGAAGTGTACATTCTGAAGTGTATATTTCTTTAAAATTCTTCTTGTGAATGCCATGTTTCATTGATAATAATTCACTTTAAACATCCTTAATATAAACTGTTTGAGATAAATGGAACAACAATAATGTAGATCTATATACTCCATATGTGCTTGTGTTGATGAATGTGCTTGTAAATACAAATACACATATATTTGTATAGCGCAAACATGTATTGTAAGCACATTTCCCTGTTGTGCTTCACACGGTTGCATAAAATCGTTGTCATGGTCCTACAATGATTATGCACATAAAAACTTCACAGTCATATCATTTAGTTATAAAACATATTAAACAAATGAGTTTTCAGTTTTTGCCTAAATATACTTTCACTGGTTACACATTTCAGATATTTTGGAAGTCCATTCCACCACTTTGGGCCAACAACAGTAAATAATCTGTCTGCCATTTTCATTATTGTTCTTGGAACTATAAAGTTAATTTCATCAGATGATCTTAATCTGTATTTTCCCTGAACACGATTGAGCAAATCTTTCAAATATGATGGAGCTGTTCTCTGCACAATTCGAAAGACAAGAACCAGTATTTTGTACATGATTCTTGCCCTTACAGGCAGCCAGCGGAGAGACTTTAGAATTTCACTACTATGTTGGTCATACAGAGCACCTGTGACAACCCTGGCTGCATGATTTTGGATTCTTTGAAGTCTCTCAATCTGATAGGCAGGTATATTCGTGAAAAGTCCATTGCAGAAGTCAATGTGTGAATGAATAAGTCCATGCACTAAGATTTCTGTTGACTTTTATATAAGGTGTTTGGGAATACCTTTCAGATTTCTAAGCTGGGCATGTGCAATCTGACATGTCTTTCTAATATGAAGGTCAAAATTTAAAGTATTCTCCATATATACTCCAAGATCTCTCACATGGTCAACACACTTTACTTCACATACACCAACATTTGCACTCGAGATGTTAATCTTTACTAACTGACGCCTAGTCCCATACATAATAATTTCAGTTTTTGAGTTATTCATTTTCAACTTGAACATTGTCATCCACATGATAACATCATTTAGACAATCACTAAGCTGTTGAAGAACAATTGCCTCGTTTTGTACATTTCCAGCCTGAACTCTGAAAGCAAGTTTATGGTCATCTGCATAACCATAGAGTTCAGTAGGGTAATTCTGCACAACTTTTTTCAGAGCAGCAATGTACATGGTAAAGATGACAGGACCTGCACAGGAGCCTTGTGGGACACCAAATTTCAAGTGCTCTGGGATGGAGGACACATTATCAATGCTCACTTTCATTGTTCTTTCAGTTAGATAGGATTCCATCCAGTTTAATGGAGTTCCTTTAATACCGAAGTCATCCTTAAGATTTTGAAGTAATATTGGAATATCGACTGTATCAAATGCCGCACTAACGATGATTGTTAAACGGTTGTTGTTCATAGCATTCAATAGATCATTATACATTTTTTAAATACCTTGAAGAATGTTTGCTTGATGCTGTTTGTGTATGTAATCCTTTAATTCACCTTACACAATTTAATTGCTTGTCAGTCTAATTTAAATGTTTGTTTTATGTTTATGTCATATTTATTTTATGTTATTTTATGGTTATTTCATGTCTATACTATGCTTATTTTATGTTTGTTCTATAACACTACCTGGTTCATGTTATCTTTATCTGTGCTGTAATTTATATTCTTTTTAATACGTTTCCCCGTGACTTATAGAGGGTATAATCTGCCATAATTAAAATTGTTTAATTACATATTTTTAACTTACTAATCGCTAATTTAAATTCACTAAAGTTGCAACTTCTAACTGCTATGTGCGTTAACTACAAATTACAAATTACATTCACTTAACGACAGATTTTATTAATTGGTGTGTAAAATGCATGTTGATATTATTTACAAATTCCATTGACTCAGATGTTAACTTTTGCTATTACATATGTCAATTTGTGTAAATTACGTATCGTAAATTATAGTAGTATTGTGTATCGAAAGATACAGCACAACCTACAGAGCCACCTAGCGACTAAATACTTTATAATTTCAACATTATGACGGCCTAAAACATAGCACGCGCCTTTAATTTGTATATTCTCTCCCCAAAATTCACGCCCAGATATACACACACACGTTGAACTATGCAGGGGCTGGGGGTGGGGTGACTTGACTTGAAAAACATGGGTACATATGTAATAATAGGAGTAGAAATTCTACATTCAACAAAATATATAGGGGCCAAAACTGTACATTTAATCTAAATAAAACTTTGTCTACACAATGGCAAAAGCTCATTTGGAATAAAATACATGTGATTCCTAGCCTGGATTTCCCTGGCAGGAGGATTTGAACCCCGGATTGAACAAGGGGTCAAACGTCTACATTATGTATCCAGAAAGGAGGGTCCAATGTCTTTATCGCATTATGCAAAAGAAATAGGGGTCAATTCTACAGTATACATCCAAAACGATGGATCAAAACGTTGGCACATATGTTCTAACCCAGATATCGAGAGTGCTCTCCCCGCGGAACTATGTTATTATGAATGCGCTGCAGATGCTGACATAACCATTGCTACATATAAGCGTAGGAATAGAGGTGGAATCCTTTGCCGCTCTGAGGGAGTATGGCCTCAAGCATGCCCCCAGCCCCCGTGTGATTTTTAACGTTATGAATCCAAGCCTATACATATTGTAAATGCTATACTTTTTTTAACGAGGGGCCATCGTAATTATTTTTTACTAGTCTAAGATCTATAATATTTATTTAGGCCTGTCTTGTACCAAGTCTTATGAAATAAACCAATGTGATATATGTACCAATATGTGTAGTGCAGTTCTCCTTAAGTATGTCTGCAAACGTTTAAAATTAGAATATACAAAACAAGTGAATAACTACAATATATTATCTTAAAGGTTCACTGGAAGTCAGCATTTGACGTCTCAAATATCAAGTGCTCCATCCCCATCACCCTTCCTAGAAACTCGACAGCACTTAGATACATATGACGTGATGAATGTAAGAAATTGAAAGTAACTAATTCTTTTCTGTACCACCCATCCTAAAACAAAATAATTTTGGAATGCTCCCAGGTATATGTTCTTTGCCTTTCCGTTTAAGAATATATACTGAAATACAGAACACATAATCAAATGTTTGAAACAATTAAAGGTTATTGATGATTCCGTTGTGGGAAATAAAATATATACAGACCACAATTCGAAATTTTTAAAAGGTGATTATCGGCAATCTCCTGTCTCAGGTACATGTCACAGGTACATGCCTCTGTTACATGGCTCAGGTACATGGCTCAGGTACATGTCTCAGGTACATGCCTCTGGTACATGGCTCAGGTACATAGCTCAGGTACATGTCTCAGGTACATGCCTCTGGTACATGGCTCAGGTACATGGCTCAGGTACATGGCTCAGGTACATGGCTCAGGTACATGTCTCAGGTACATGCCTCTGATACATGGCTCAGGTACATGTCTCAGGTACATGCCTCTGGTACATGGCTCAGGTACATGCCTCTGGTACATGGCTCAGGTACATGGATCAGGTACATGGCTCAGGTACATGTCTCAGGTACATGCCTCTGGTACATGACTCAGGTACATGTCTCAGGTACATGCCTCTGGTACATGTCTCAGGTACATGGCTCTGTTACATGGCTCAGGTACATGGCTCAGGTACATATCGCAGGCACCAGGTGGGACATTATTTGGAAAGTAGTTCCTGAGAAATGTCTATGTTGAATGAATTTGACACTTAAATAAATCCTATTTACATGCCGATAGTTACATTATTTTACACAAATGCTTGCATACTTTTATTTGACCATGTATAATTTCGTCTTTGTGAAAAAAGTGTATGTTTATATTTCGTCCTGTAGGAGAAATAAACATAGATTGATATGTTAGAATATGCCTCTCCAATCCGCAGCAAATAAAATCTATTTTTGAAATGTTTACATTACCATTGTCTATTATATACTATAAACATACTCATTACCCATCTCCCCTCCAACACACTCATTAGATATAAGCCACAAACCTTCACACGGAAAGATAAAAACAACAAACAAAATATATCTATATAAAAATTAGGCACATTTAAAGTATTAGTCCCGATCCCTCTCATGGAAAAATAAAAACAACAATAAAAATAAGACACATTTAAGCAAAATAAAAAAGGGGGTAAGGGATCAGACATAGGCTTGTTTAATTTATGATTATTTGTTTTTTATTACTGGGTCAGGTAATGGGTTTCCAAACACTGATACGTGTGATCCCGTTTTTGAACGACGAACGTTGTGCAATAATGGGTTTACCTTGTATTTTGGCTGATAGTGTTGTTTTGGATGTACCCCGTGTTTACAAAATTGTTCTTTTCTGATATTTTAATGTTTCATTATAGTGTTCCACATTCTTATATCGTGAACGCTTATAATTGAAATGGTTCACAATAGGAAATATTTTTATTAGTATTAATTTTACTTCGAATGTGAAAAAAAAATTCTTACAATTTAAACAAATGACGCTTGAGTTCTTCCTGGGCAGAACCAGTAAATTAAACTGTGCGCATAAAGTATCTTGCTCCAGGACACGTCACATAGTCATGGTGGAGGATCGAACCCGGCACTCGATCCTGGAACTCGATGCTTTACCCTTGCTCCACTTTAGTTCTAAATTCGCTCAACAGCGACAAACTTACTTTGTTACGTCTTTAATCAAAACGACCTTTGCGGCTATTCACACTGCTCACAACAAACAAAGTTATCATCAGAGATTACAGGAATTGTTTTAATCCAGATATTTACATATTGAAAGAGCATATATTTGTTGTGGACAACAGGTTTTTTGATCGCTTGTGCACGACGTTTAAATTAGATACACAAGTATCGATTTATACCATACTTTTTGTTTAATTGTTGATTTATTCTTACTATCATCTTTTTTATCCTTGTTCACCTTTTCCCTTGTAAACTTTCTTTTATGGAAATTAAAAGAACAAATGTATTAACAACTAGTCATTGCATATATTGTGACATCTCGATGGAGATGAATTTGCATAAGCTTTATCGATCTTGTGTTCGGGAACATTATTTATGTAAAACAAAGTAAAAGAAATATCGTTTATACCGTTTTTAAAAACTATTAAAGAACTATTCACTGCTACCTAAAACTATTTTTGACCATTGTGTTACCACTACGTCAAGTCATCTGGGAAATACGTTGATTTTGACAACAAAAACTGGCTTACTCAGCCACCTAGCGACTTAATTGAGACGTTACTAACTTGTCAATTCTATGTTTTCAATTCCGATTTTCAAATTCCAAGTTTCAAATTATGACTGTCTATGAAATTAAAATGATCAAACGTGTGACTTGAACATTTTATACACACTTTCGTACAAAGGTGATATTTCTGTGGATGTTATTTGTAAATTACAAGTTGCAATATCAAAATAATACACATGGGAGTAAGAAGATGATATTTGAATAAATCGAATTCATAATTATCCAGATGCAACATACAATTTACAAACATGGAAGTTAGGTTTTGTTCATTCAAAGTGCAATAAAGTAATCTGAATTATTGCTGATACTACCCTCCACTGTACTTTGTTCATCATGTATATGTTACTTATTTAAATGTTCACACTACTTACCTGTCTAAATGCTCAAAATGTATTGATACATGTCGGTCATTTCAAAGCTAATGTTTATATATGATGTACCATACCGACACATCTCTTATCTTGTATTTCAAGGTAGTTTAGTGCTAGTTATGAAACATGTTCTGAGCATGTCTCTATTTCATCTAACTGCTCGTTCCAGGCAGACGATGTGTCCTGTTTACAGATGAGAAGGTGGCGTGATAGGTGAAACACTTCCTGTCTCCGAGAGCAGTCATTTTTTGACAGAGAGAGCAAATGACTCGCTAGAGTCAAAAACCCGATGCTCTTGGCTCTTAGAATAAAAAGGATCCAGTTTGAGATAAAATGTGTGCTAAAATTCGCAATACGCTGCTTTAATTAATTTACCACGCATAGTCACGTAAAACAATTTAGATAAGAGAATATCACGTCAGTGCCTGATTGTCTAAACTTTATCAGGTAAGGTAAAGAAAAATAACCATGATAATAATCCTGCTAATAATAATCCTGATAATTATAGTAATCCTGATAATAATAATCATGATAATAATCCTGATAATTATAATAATCCTGATAATAATCGTGATAATAATAATAATCCTGATAATAATAATCCTGATAATAATAGTAATCCTGATAATAATAATCATGATAATAATCCTGATAATTATAATAATCCTGATAATAATCGTGATAATAATAATAATCCTGATAATAATAATCCTGATAATAATAGTAATCCTGATAATAATAATAATCCTGATAATAATAATAATCCTGATAATAATCATCCTGATAATAATAAAAACCCTGATAATAATCCTGATAATAATAGTAATCCTGATAATAATAATAATAATCCTGATAATAATCATCCTGATAATAATAAAAATCCTGATAATAATCCTGATAATAATAATCCTGATAATAATTATAATCCTGATAAAAATAATCCTGATAATAATCCTGATAATAATAATCCTGATAATAGGTATGCTGATAATAATCTTGATAATAATACTCCTGATAATAATTATAATCCTGATAATAATAATCCTGATAATAAAAATCCTGATAATAATCCTGATAATTATCCTGATAATAATAATCCTGATAATAATCCTGATAATATTAATATCCTGATAATAATAATCCTGAAAATAATCCTGATAAAAATAATCCTGATAAAAATCCTGATAATATTCCTGATAATAATAATCCTGATAATAATAATAATCCTGATAATAACAGTAATTATAATAATAATAATAATAATGTCTTTGTTTCGAGAAGTAAACTCATTAAGTTTTATATACAATATAAACAGTATTCTCAATAAGACCCTCTGAGTAACACAATTTAAATTTATAATATCAAGATTACAATTTGTGTTACATATATTATATTTGGAGCAGATACCTGCTGAATCAATACAATGCTAACAATAACAAAGAAGTACAATATTACAGTTTCATGCAAAAAGATGTGTTAGTAATCAGAACTTCTTTGTACACATATTTAAAAGTATTTTTATTGATGAAGGTATATAGTTCCAGACTTCCATAGAAGATAAGAAAATGCACGTTTGAGAAGTTTTGTTTTAGCCTTTGGACGCATGGTGTCCTTGTTTGAAATCGAGCGTAGATTGTAGCGATGTTAATGGGTATCTTAATAAATGCTGTTGGTTTATGGAGTGACTAAATTGTTAATTGCCTTAAATACAAAACTGCCAATATGATTTGCTATCCTGTCAGGACATAATTACCATCAAAGTCCTTTCAAAAGTTTCAAGTGAGTTTATCAGGATTTTTCACAATTTTGAAAGTGGCTATAACATTTTTCCAAATATTTCGTGCCTACTCACCGATCCCAAATTGTTAAAGGAAACTATTATCTAAACATGCCAAAATAATATATCGAACAGAGATTTCCTAATTTGAGCTACGCGTTTAGGTTAGACTAAATGGATTTCTCGCTTAAAATTGCACACATTTTGTTACGTATTATACGTGATTCCATTTTGAGTTCAAATTGATCCAACATACAGGTTTACCTGTAGTAAACTTTGTTTATTCTAAGAAAAAGTCCCATTGGCGATGTGAATGTCGTCAAACAGTTTTTAGTGCTGTTTATTTTCAGAATGGAGATTTCGTTTCAAGTTTAAATGGACTTGATTATGATAAAGCATTCGGATTTTATTTATCAATGATGATGAAATGCGTTATATCCATTTCAAAAATAATTTCATTTTTTAAGGCAATTGTACCGTTTTTTCCCGATATACTCTTTCAACATAAGGTATTTTGTATGGCTTAACCAATATGAGTCTAGTAGCTTTCTTTTGTATTTCAAATATCCTGTTAGTATCAGAAAGTGTGCCAGTACCCAAAATAGTCGAGCAATAGTCCGATGTAGGCTAAATATACGCATTGTAGAATAAAAGTTTCATTTCAAGATCTAAGTATTTAGATATATTTCTAATTTTTAATTAAGTTTATTACATTCTTTACTGACCTGTTTGTCCCAACCTAATGTTTCATCAATAAATAAGCCAAGTAGGTTTTGGCATCATACATGCTTGGTTTGTGAATTGTTGATTGAAATACATAATTATCTGGAATGTTTAATTTTGTTATTCGTACCTATATAAGCATACAAAGTCTTGTAGTCTTTAAAACGTTTCGAATTTGCGATACGTGACAATCACTGACATGAGTAGTATAATCATCGGCTCACATGTCGCACTTGGAGCGTCAACAACCATCGGAAGATCATTAACATAAATAAAAAAAGGAGAGGGCCTAGAATATAACAATGCGGGACACCACTTACAAAATGTAAACGGACAGAATCAATGGTTCATAATCTAACACTTTGATATCTGTTATTTGGATAGGATCGAAACCACTGTACTGTATGTTCAGTAAATGATAATGTTTTAACCTATGTAAAAGAATATCATGGTCTACTAAAATGAAAGCCATTAGAAGATTCAAAAACACACCTGACAATTTTGCCAAAATCCATTTCTTTCTTCCTTTTGTCAGTTAAAATTGTTAGGGCTTTTTTTACGGAATCCAGATAAAGCCGCATGTGACTGGTTAGCCTTTGCAATTTGCTTAATGTTTTAGCCTAACCTGACAAAGTTTAGACTATCAGGCACTAACATGGTATTCTATTTTTCATGTCTTTACTTGCGTGTTTCAACATCAATAACTGATTTAGTCCAGCACACAAACTCATATGTGTACATCTGCGGTAAATGCGCCTGAAAATAGTTCCACATTTGATTGATGAAATTAAAACAAAACAAACTTAGATTTTATTGAAGCTGTTCGACTCTGTCTTGTTATAACCTTTATATGGTTCATATAATTCTTAACGAACCAGCTAACCCGCCATTTTGTATTATCAATATTTTCGAGAAAATCCATAAAATGTCATGTGCATAAAAACTCGGGTGGTGGGTTAGCTGTTCCGTTCAGTATGGTATGTGAGCTGTCTTGGCAATCGAGATAAAACAAAATAGCGAAAATTAAATGAACAAGTCTGAGCGCGCACAAGGCTGAATAGGGCAAATTTGAACTATGGTCTGACTCATCACTCTAAAACAGATCGGTCCGGGTAAACATTGGATATCTTTATGAACATAAAACTTTGAAATAATTCGAACCCAGATTGCTGACCTAACCAAAAAGGTGCTATAACAGGTGACCAAAACCAGAACCGTAATGACCATGTACAAATGTTGGAATGTATTGAAGTGAAAATAATAATGACCTAATTGCAGATAGATGCATAACTAAGAAATAATAGACAGTTATTATCGGTAAGTTATTAACATGCAATGAGTGTGTCCTCCGTGGCCGAGTTGTCTAAGGCACCGTCACAAGATCACTTACCTCTCACCGCTAAGTTTGTAGGTTCGAGTCCTGCTCGCTCCAAAAACATTATGTTAGAAAGTTTCCAGTTACTTGCGGAAGGACAGTGGTTCTACTCAGTCTGACTCAGTATGAGGTATTCCTCCACCAGTTACTTGCGGAAGGACAGTGGTTCTACTCAGTCTGACTCAGTATGAGGTATTCCTCCACCAGTTACTTGCGGAAGGACAGTGGTTCTACTCAGTCTGACTCAGTATGAGGTATTCCTCCACCAGTTACTTGCGGAAGGACAGTGGTTCTACTCAGTCTGACTCAGTATGAGGTATTCCTCCACCAGTTACTTGCGGAAGGACAGTGGTTCTACTCAGTCTGACTCAGTATGAGGTATTCCTCCACCAGTTACTTGCGGAAGGACAGTGGTTCTACTCAGTCTGACTCAGTATGAGGTCTTCCTCCACCAGTTACTTGCGGAAGGACAGTGGTTCTACTCAGTCTGACTCAGTATGAGGTATTCCTCCACCAGTTACTTGCGGAAGGACAGTGGTTCTTCTCAGTCTGACTCAGTATGAGGTATTCCTCCACCAGTTACTTGCGGAAGAACGGTGGTTCTACTCAGTCTGACTCAGTATGAGGTATTCCTCCACCAGTTACTTGCGGAAGGACAGTGGTTCTACTCAGTCTGACTCAGTATGAGGTCTTCCTCCACCAGTTACTTGCGGAAGGACAGTGGTTCTACTCAGTCTGACTCAGTATGAGGTATTCCTTCACCAGTTACTTGCGGAAGGACAGTGGTTCTACTCAGTCTGACTCAGTATGAGGTCTTCCTCCACCAGTTACTTGCGGAAGGACAGTGGTTCTACTCAGTCTGACTCAGTATAAGGTCTTCCTCCACCAGTTACTTGCGGAAGGACAGTGGTTCTACTCAGTCTGACTCAGTATGAGGTATTCCTCCACCAGTTACTTGCGGAAGGACAGTGGTTCTACTCAGTCTGACTCAGTATGAGGTATTCCTCCACCAGTTACTTGCGGAAGGACGGTGGTTCTACTCAGTCTGACTCAGTATGAGGTATTCCTCCACCAGTTACTTGCGGAAGGACAGTGGTTCTACTCAGTCTGACTCAGTATGAGGTATTCCTCCACCAGTTACTTGCGGAAGGACAGTGGTTCTACTCAGTCTGACCCAGTATGAGGTATTCCTCCACCAGTTACTTGCGGAAGGACAGTGGTTCTACTCAGTCTGACTCAGTATGAGGTATTCCTCCACCAGTTACTTGCGGAAGGACAGTGGTTCTACTCAGTCTGACTCAATATGAGGTATTCCTCCACCAGTTACTTGCGGAAGGACGGTGGTTCTACTCAGTCTGACTCAGTATGAGGTATTCCTCCACCAGTTACTTGCGGAAGGACAGTGGTTCTACTCAGTCTGACTCAGTATGAGGTATTCCTCCACCAGTTACTTGCGGAAGGACAGTGGTTCTACTCAGTCTGACTCAGTATGAGGTATTCCTCCACCAGTTACTTGCGGAAGGACAGTGGTTCTACTCAGTCTGACTCAGTATGAGGTCTTCCTCCACCAGTTACTTGCGGAAGGACAGTGGTTCTACTCAGTCTGACTCAGTATGAGGTATTCCTCCACCAGTTACTTGCGGAAGGACAGTGGTTCTACTCAGTCTGACTCAGTATGAGGTCTTCCTCCACCAGTTACTTGCGGAAGGACAGTGGTTCTACTCAGTCTGACTCAGTATGAGGTATTCCTCCACCAGTTACTTGCGGAAGAACGGTGGTTCTACTCAGTCTGACTCAGTATGAGGTATTCCTCCACCAGTTACTTGCGGAAGGACAGTGGTTCTACTCAGTCTGACTCAGTATGAGGTATTCCTCCACCAGTTACTTGCGGAAGGACAGTGGTTCTACTCAGTCTGACTCAGTATGAGGTATTCCTCCACCAGTTACTTGCGGAAGGACAGTGGTTCTACTCAGTCTGACTCAGTATGAGGTATTCCTCCACCAGTTACTTGCGGAAGGACAGTGGTTCTACTCAGTCTGACTCAGTATGAGGTCTTCCTCCACCAGTTACTTGCGGAAGGACAGTTGTTCTACTCAGTCTGACTCAGTATGAGGTATTCCTCCACCAGTTACTTGCGGAAGAACGGTGGTTCTACTCAGTCTGACTCAGTATGAGGTATTCCTCCACCAGTTACTTGCGGAAGGACAGTGGTTCTACTCAGTCTGACTCAGTATGAGGTATTCCTTCACCAGTTACTTGCGGAAGGACAGTGGTTCTACTCAGTCTGACTCAGTATGAGGTCTTCCTCCACCAGTTACTTGCGGAAGGACAGTGGTTCTACTCAGTCTGACTCAGTATAAGGTCTTCCTCCACCAGTTACTTGCGGAAGGACAGTGGTTCTACTCAGTCTGACTCAGTATGAGGTATTCCTCCACCAGTTACTTGCGGAAGGACAGTGGTTCTACTCAGTCTGACTCAGTATGAGGTATTCCTCCACCAGTTACTTGCGGAAGGACGGTGGTTCTACTCAGTCTGACTCAGTATGAGGTATTCCTCCACCAGTTACTTGCGGAAGGACAGTGGTTCTACTCAGTCTGACTCAGTATGAGGTATTCCTCCACCAGTTACTTGCGGAAGGACGGTGGTTCTACTCAGTCTGACCCAGTATGAGGTATTCCTCCACCAGTTACTTGCGGAAGGACAGTGGTTCTACTCAGTCTGACTCAGTATGAGGTATTCCTCCACCAGTTACTTGCGGAAGGACAGTGGTTCTACTCAGTCTGACTCAATATGAGGTATTCCTCCACCAGTTACTTGCGGAAGGACGGTGGTTCTACTCAGTCTGACTCAGTATGAGGTATTCCTCCACCAGTTACTTGCGGAAGGACAGTGGTTCTACTCAGTCTGACTCAGTATGAGGTATTCCTCCACCAGTTACTTGCGGAAGGACAGTGGTTCTACTCAGTCTGACTCAGTATGAGGTATTCCTCCACCAGTTACTTGCGGAAGGACGGTGGATCTACTCAGTCTGACTCAGTATGAGGTATTCCTCCACCAGTTACTTGCGGAAGAACGGTGGTTCTACTCAGTCTGACCCAGTATGAGGTATTCCTCCACCAGTTACTTGCGGAAGGACGGTGGATCTACTCAGTCTGACTCAGTATGGGGTCTTCCTCAATATACAACCTAAAATGTGTTGAAAATGACTTTAAACCCCATTCAAAAAAATCCATCGTGTGTCAAACGGCTGCCGCGATCAGTTATTATAAATAAACATGTGTGTAGATACTAACCAGTCATATATAAAAGTGCAATTTTTCTTTCCTGGGCTGCATTATAAAAAACATTTTCTTCTAATAAACTCACTTTAGACACTTTGACTAAATACCATAAAAATAAGAAAATACATAATTATGTGTATTAGCTTTTGAACTTGTTTTCTGGTATACGGGTACTTGGTTTTATTACAATAGTATCCAATAACACTTTGTCCAATCGTTTGTGGGGGAGGATGTGGAGGTTACGTTGGATGGCAGTGGGATAGCGTTGAATGGTGGTGGGATTCGCCGTCAGCGGTAAGAAATTATTTTTTTTAACTATTGTTGATAATTTTGGGAAAATCTGAGTCGAGCAAAATGATGTCGTAAAATTTTTGATCACTCGGCAGCAATTTGTACAGACCGTTTTCTTGATCATTTGGGAATTACAAGCAATTTTTGTGTAAACATTGAAATCAGTATTTTAAAAGTGCAAAAACTGTCTTGTTACCGAAAATTATTTGATATACAAAGTATTATTTTCTTTGATAAAAAAAACCCCCTCCTCTTCATTATATGTTCACACCATTCGGTCTTTAACGGGTGTAAAACTGATTTAGCGACGATTTTATAATTAAAAATCAGCATATATCACCGTTATTACGAAACGTTGGTAAAATATTGTATTTGCAGTACATATACGTTGGCTCGAACACGGATGACGCGAACACCACGTCTCGCTCGAACCACTTGTCTGATCCCGGTCGATTCCTATTTCGATGTATGCACATGTATATGTATGGTATAATGTTGAACAATACTTGAACAACCTTTAGATTTGAATTATCTTGTCCATTCCTGTCTTGTTGGACCCATTGCAGTTTTACTGTAATTTATCTAATTAATATTGCTATTAAATCACATTGTCCATACTTTATAGCCCTGAAGCAAAATGTGAACGTTATGAAACGTATTGCCAATTATGCATGCAAATCATACGACCGCAGTGTTTCATCTTCTATAACCTTTTTGTTGAAGCCGTATGCTGACACGTTCACGATGTTATTTTTATGTTGCGTTAATTGTTTTCGCAAGCAAATGGATAGAACATGTTTCTATTTGATTTAAGAGCAAACTTTACTGTTTGAAATGTGAATTTCGTTTCAAATATTTGATTTGTCGCACAAGTTATAACTCCCATGGGACCCGGCTATTTTATGCAATTAAACAGAAGCTCGATGAACACTACGCCGATTCAAAAAATGCAGTAATGACGTGATTGCACCCAGTGTACCCACATCTGTGAAATTAATAATAAGGAATTTCATATCATAATGGATGATCTTACGTGAGTGATCATTTCATTTTTATTCACAATTAGAATAATAATAAAAAATAATAATTGGCTATAAAAAAACTATATGAAGCGCCCATTATATCATGGTTTGGTGGCTTCTTTATGCCTAAGTTCACCAGGTCAATCAAGCGTGGGTAGAAAGAATTAAGGAGTGTGACAAGACAATGATATAGTTTACACTACAAAAACACGATACTATCAATGGTGCATATGTTTAAACTTATCAACCTTTTGTATAAAACATCAGTTCCTTTTTCGTGTGTGTTTACCCTTGTTTTCCTGTATCCATATTCTTCCAATCGATAAACAATGAAACATGTTATTAAAACCATCCCAGGAGTTTTGGAGATCTGGGCATCATTGTCAACTATATTTAGAGATCTGGGGGAACATTTGCCATTACTTTCAGGGATACAGAGGGTGGGTGGGGATAATAATCTAGTAGTAAATTCATTATGGCCTTATAACAAAGTCAGTAATAGTTAATTGACTCGAACCATTTATTTGGTCCTGGTAAAATTCATATTTCGGTAAACATGTATGGTATGATGTTGAACAATACTTTGCTCGAACAACAATTAACTCGAACTAGTTTGTCCAGTCACGTCAAATTCGAGCCATCGAAGTCCTACTGTATATGATAATATATAATATATAATTATATATATATAAAATTACGTGACACGATATCAAGGCATCTAACAAATTAATAGAGTTGTTGTCAACAATTACTTATATATATAGTTTTACTATGGTTTTACATGCAACACATCTGGACTGGACGGACAGTTAACAGACATGAACTGATAGCTATTTATTAGTAGGATCCAGTCAAGGATTCATGCCTACTCGCATGTTATAAAAAGATTATATCTAGAAACCCATTGGATCATGAAGATACACTGAAATCATGTTTAATATTTCATAAAGGGAGATAATTATATATATATATATATAGACATACCGGTCCTTCAAGGCCGGGTGGTAAAGGCGTCGTCTCAAGATCGCTTATCTCCCACTGCTAAGGTTCGAATCTGGCTCGCTCCAAAAGATTTATGTGGGAAAGTTTGCCAGTTACTTGCGGAAGGAACATTAATTATGACGTCTTCCTCAACCAATAAAACTGGATATGTCATTGTAGAACCGGAACTGTGTTGAAAATGGCGTTAAACTCCATTCAATAAAGGTCAAACTAATGATGTCTAAGTAAACACGACATTGTAATACCTTGGACAAACAACGCCACGTGACCAGTGGGCGAAGCGATAGTCGTTTTTACATTGTCAGTTATGGTATGTGAAAAAACGTGGTGATAATTGTGATTATGTGATAATAACAGCAATAGGCGACTG